>CAVNZG010000045.1:0-181217 GCA_963693315.1 Diogma glabrata
GTATAAATAATGCATCATAGCTATAAGCTCATCTACATAAAAACATATTTGTTATTTCGTTAATGTCTTTCTTTAATCTCTGTAATTTCTAACAATTTAACTATTTAAGTAACCGATAATGATTTTGGTATCTTTTCGCATGATATTGGTGATGACTTTTTTACTTCACTAGACCTCATTCAGTATACCATTACTTTTATTCTGTAATTGAACCTGTTTATATACGATTTTAAATGGTTTTGAGAAAAATCACTTTATGGGCATTTATATAAACATTATAAATTATTTACTAATCGTATTTCTCTTATAGTACAATATGATTCTAGGACGTAAAGCTAAAGATTTTGGACGTATGTGGAGTTTGATTGATTTGAGATTTGATTTGCATTTAAGTCTAAAATAGCTTACGTCCGTGCATCATATATATATATATATATATATATATATATATATATATATATATATATATATATATATATATATATATATATATATATATATATATATATATATATATATATATATATATATATATATATATATATATATATATATTTATGTATATATATATATATATATATATATATATATATATATATATATATATATATATATATATATATATATATTTATATATATATATATATATATATATATATATATATATATATATATATATATATATATATATATATATATATATATATATATATATATATATATATATATATATATATATATATATATATATATATATATATATATATATATATATATATATATATATATATATATATATAATATATATATATATATATATATATATATATATATATATATATATATATATATATATATATATATATATATATATATATATATATATTTAAATATATATATATATATATATATATATATATATATATATATATATATATATATATATATATATATATATATATATATATATATATATATATATATATATATATATATATATATATATATATATATATATATATATATATATATATATATATATATATATATATATATATATATATATATATATTGTAACAACTCTTCGTTGGTTCTTTAAGATTATTGAGCAAATACGACACTAAAAAGACGGATCTTTGGTTAACAGAATCTCAAACTTTATTTGTCAACAAATTACAGCAGCTTACGTTTTTCCTTACAATAAATTCCAGGGTCTCCAATTTATGTACACTAAACTTCACCGCTTTTCCACAATTTGAATCAATAATATTCGGAATCGTAAAATCTGTATTTACTATTCCACTAAGTTCAGATTCTTTCACTATTAGTACCCAGGCTCAAGTACCACCGATTATTCCTTATACTTGCGAATATTTATAAACACTTTTAATTGCAAAATTAAAACTGACTATCTGATATTTTTGTTTGCTTATTTATATCGAAAAATAAATAAATCGAAACTTCTATAATCCACTAGAAATCAATACTACGTAGTCCGTACATCTGAAATAGGCCACACCTGTTTCATTCATACTTGCATTTGTATTAGCGTGCATTTAATTTATGCAAAATGTATTAGGTAACTCCTTTTAATTCATTAATGTAAACATTTGTATAACAAATTTAATTTACATTAATTTATGCAATACAATTTGCAATACAAGTAAAAGATTGAAAAAGGAGTTAACTTTTAATTAATGAATGAGTAAATAAAATTAACCCATTCTGGACGAAGTTTATTACAATATGGTCTTTTAGTAAACTAATTTAACATCGAAAAATTTACTAATTTTAAGAGCTTGCGCTACATTTTCCTCCACATAACACAGACACCGAAAAGTAAAGAACTTGATCCAATTTTGAAATCACCCGCCTTCTCAAAGGATCTAATATAATAGGTTGTGTCTGATCCAACTGAATTGCTTGGTTTAGGCATATTCTGCAAACTGGTTCAAAGTGTGATGAGTACTTAAAAAGTACTATATAAGTCTGAACCCTAAGGAGCGAGAGACTGCCTTATTTGCAACTTCAATGAGATACGAAGGCATAATTTTACCTGTAGTTACTGATCTGGTTGTCGGACTAAGCTAGTTATTTCAACAACGTTTCAGCATGAATTTCTCTGTACGATCGAGTTTTAAAATATGTTCTTTGCATTGAATAAAAAAAATTCAGATCTGTTTGCAAAATTTATATTTCTTTGAATAACAACTCGTATGCTTGGATAATGAAAACAAATAAAAACCATATCCAAAATTTTTTTCTTCTATTTTTCTGTCATCATACAATTCTGAATGGTTTTCTCATTATGGGATCGTTTTATAAAAAAGGAAATATATATGTATTAAAATTTTTCAAAGTACCTTTTATTGAAAAAAAAATGAAAAGTAAAATAAAAAAAGGTAGCGGGTGTCTTAGTCTTTTTGACTGCTTTTCAATAATACTTCAAGTAATATAAAAGGACAAGAAGAAAGAATCAATACAACCTGAACCTGAACAATTATTTACTCCTAAATACGATTTAATGTAGGTTAAATTTAGTTGTTTATTTTTTTACAACATTAAAATAAAAAATAAAATGTGAACAGAGCATTACATTGAACACAATAGATCTGTATGTGCCTGCCTGTATGTGGATTTTATTTGTTTTGTTAAAAATTAAAATTAAGGATCAAATGTGATTTGTTTACAGCAAAGTATACTGGTATATATACTTACTGTTAGGAACTTTTTAATAAATTTTCAAATTAGAGAAAGAAGTATTTTAACTGCATTCAAAATTGTGAGAGTTTATGAGCACAACATACTCGAGATTGGAGACGAGCTTTTTTTCTGTCTATTTCAAGCGGACGTCCGCCCAGTTGTTCGGACTAATTTCATACAAAATATATTAATAATGGTGAAACAGAATTTGAAAAACTTCATTTTAATCTTTGTCAGATTTGAAAAATTTGTGAAACATTCTTTTGAGTGAGTATCTATTAATCACATGGAGGTTGATGTTTTTAAAACAGCTTCTTATGTTCATGTTGTGATTTGCCGTATGTTTACATTAGAAGTAGACTGGTCGTTAAAAATTAAATTTTCTCAGACCCTAAACAAATTCTTTCTGGTAAAAAAATTACCAATTTTTTTTTTAACTCAAAAGAACACGTGCCGCAAAATCTTAAAGTAGATTTTTTGATAAAATCGTAGATTTTTTTAAATATCTCATAAAATATGCAGATTTAAAAAAAAGTCATATTATATTTTTGTAGAAAGTTTAATTCTCTAGAAAAAAGGTCCATGCCATTTTTTACCTAAAACGTATACTTCTCATGATATTTTGAAAAAGAACTTGTAAATTTTCATAATTTATAAAAAACATATATAATAAAGTCCTAACTTTCTTCTTATGCTATAGAATAAAAATAATAAACAAATAATCGTGACAAGGAAAATCAAAATCGCTTTTTCGCATATTTAAAGAGATATTAACGATTTTATCAAAAAATCAACTTCGATGATTTTGCGGCACGTGTTCTTTTGATAAAAAATTACCCTTGCGGTTTTTTTACCACAAATAATTTTTTTAGAGGGCGTCTCGGAAAATTTAATTTTCAACAACCAGTCTAGTTTACATACTTAAACTCAACAAGATCCTTTTGGAATTTTTTGTTGTTGTAGTGCTCATATCTTGAGAATGGCTTAACTTATAGACCAAATGAAAATTTGAATGACAAATTATGTGTAAAATTGTAGGTCAATAAATCATTTATTAATATTATAAATTATTTGTTGAGCCAACGAAATTGTTAATTGAACCAACGAAAATCCATTATCAATAAATGTTTAGAAACATTTGCCTTTTTTTTCATGTATAAATAATGCATCATAGCTATAAGCTCATCTACATAAAAACATATTTGTTATTTCGTTAATGTCTTTCTTTAATCTCTGTAATTTCTAACAATTTAACTATTTAAGTAACCGATAATGATTTTGGTATCTTTTCGCATGATATTGGTGATGACTTTTTTACTTCACTAGACCTCATTCAGTATACCATTACTTTTATTCTGTAATTGAACCTGTTTATATACGATTTTAAATGGTTTTGAGAAAAATCACTTTATGGGCATTTATATAAACATTATAAATTATTTACTAATCGTATTTCTCTTATAGTACAATATGATTCTAGGACGTAAAGCTAAAGATTTTGGACGTATGTGGAGTTTGATTGATTTGAGATTTGATTTGCATTTAAGTCTAAAATAGCTTACGTCCGTGCATCATATACTATTTTTTATTCGCCGCAAGCAAAATATTTTTAAAAAAATGTTTATTCTAAATTAAAATTATAAATTTGCATAAATTTTGAAATAAAAATATGTGGAACAAGTAACCTTTGACAAAATATTTGTTATCTTTTCCAAATTATTATATAACTATGACAACAAATGATAACAACTATTTTAATTGGATAATTTCAATTTCATTCAATTTTGAATATTCAAAGAGTGAGGTTCTTTAATTAGAAAATTTTAATTTTAAATCAGTATTTATTTCTGTGTTTATTTACTGTCTAAATTCGGTACTCTTTTGTTTTTTTTTCTTTTTTGCTGTGGTTTTATTACTTTTATTTATTTTAATTTTGGGTGTACTGTTAAATAGTAAAATACTTTAATTGTTAATAATCTTATAGTAAAATCAGTGATACAAATAAAAAATAAACTTTTATAAAGTGTTACAACAAATCGGTAAGAAATTTGTATGCAAATAAAACGAAATTTACGCCTGTAAAATGAATAAAAACAAGAAACGTTCCTCCATTGCAAATGCTTTTCCTGGTGCCTCCTGCCATAAATGCAATGAAAAAATAAAGAAAAATAAGCAAATGGTTAATTGTGAACAGTGCAAACATCCTTTTCATATTGATTGCGTTGCACAAACGCGTCAACAACTTCAAAATCTACTGAACGAAGTATGGTTTTGTTCAATTAAATGCAAAAATGATGCCCAACTTTCGGAAAGACCTAGCGAACAATTAACTATCGAAGATGATAGAGATAAAGTATTAAATGAAACTGGAGACATGATTGCTCTTGATAATCATGATATAGAAGAGAATGCTACCTTGTCCGATGTTATTAGATCAGTTCAATACATGTCTTCTCTCCTTGAAAAATTGGTAAAAGAAAATCGTGATTTAAAAAAGATAATGATTAACTACAACATCTTAGAAGCGAAAGTCATCACTATGGAAACCGAAATAGAGTCGTTGAAACAACTGCAGAACGATAGCATGATGATAATTACTGGTCTACCAGAAAAAAAAGATGAAAACCTTACCAAGGTTGTTATGGATTTAGCTGCGAAACTAAAACTCGACGTCACTGAACGTGACATCATTAATATTAAAAGATTGCAAAACAGAAACCAATCGAAAGATATCAACATAAACTTCCCACCACTAACGCTTGTAAGCTTTTCACATTCTTGTTACAAAAGCTATTTTATGGGCGCTAAAAAGCAGCATGGACCAGTTTTCGCGAAAATGATTTTTGGAGAAATGTGTAGAGACACAGACCAAATTAATTTTAGATCATTTCTAACTCAGTATAACATAAACCTTTTAGAGAAATCAAAAGTTCTAAAAACCTATGGGTATAAATTTATATGGTTTTCAAATAACAAAGTTCAGGTTAGATTAAATGAAAACTCTAGAATCATACACATACAGTCGGAATCCGAAATAAAAAATCTTTGTAAAAAATAATACAATAATATAAAATTTATACCAGCTAATTAAACAACAATATAAATGAGTGAAGAGTTTGAAGTCATAGACAGTGTTAACATCAAACATACTGTTAATAAAGTAAGCAAATCGGTAAATTCTGATGATTATTTAAATATTTTGAGCTTAAACATTCGTAGTCTACGAAATAAATTCAATGATTTTAAAAACTTAATTGCGTCATACAATTTTAATATTCACGTTATTGTTTTAACAGAAACATTTTTATATACAAGCGAGCAAGATATATTTCAGCTAAATAATTACAATGCACACTTTTTATGCAGAGATACAAACAGAGGTGGAGGTGTAGTTATATACGTTTTAAGTTCAGTTGTCTCACACAGAATATTTGATTGTTGTTTTGATAACAATGCTTTTCTAATTGTCAACTTGCCATCGTTAATGATCAAGGTTTGTGCGATTTACCGACCACCTAGTTCCAATCAAACGGATTTCTTAAATAAAGTAGAGGAAATTGTTACAGCTAATAAAAAAATGTATCTTATAGGAGATTTTAATTTGAACTTATTAAACAAGAACACAGATAAAAATGTTCAGACCTACTTAGATGTACTATATACTGCTGGTTTCGCTACTTTAAATAAAATTTCAAAAACACATGCTACAAGAATTGACCATAATAACATAAATAGTAAAACTATCATTGATCATATATCTACTGACATCTTTTCAACGTCTTACTACCTATCAGTGAATGACTTTTTTCGCTCTGATCATCGTTTAATGCTGCTTAGTATTAGGACGCACAGCGTCCCATCTTCACGCATAACTATTCAGAAAACAATTCTCAATTATGACAAAATTGATGCAACTGATTTTGAAACCGAAATATCACATCAAGAAAACATCAATGCACTACAAGAACTAGTTCAACGAAAAATTGTAGAAAATACTGAAACAAATAATATTGAAATAAAAGCTAATTCAAAAAGCCCCTGGATCACCAATGAACTAAAATTGTATAGGAAAAAACGTGATAAATTTTACAAGCTTAAAATCAAATATCCTACAAACAATTATTTTGAAATCGAATTTAAAAATTATAAAAAAATCTGCTACAAATTAGAAATTGAGCTACAAAAAAACCATTTTATGAATGCTTTGAACAATAACGACTTTAGACAACTGTGGAAAATAATGAACGAGCAAGTCTTCAATAAAACAAAGCATAACTCAAAAATAATATTGATGGAAAATAATGAGATTTTGTACAGCCCAAATGATATATGTGAAAAATTTAATACGTATTTTATAAATTGCGCTGATAGTAACACACTAAACTTCTTCAGCGAAGAAAATTTTAACTACTTACAACAAACTAACGTCTTATATCCATTTAATTTCTATCCAACTAGTCAATACGAAATTATAGAAATACTGGAGTCTTTAAAACAAAATTCAGCTGTTGGTTATGATAAAATATCTACTAAATTCTGCAACTATATGAAATCTTCTCTAAGCATCTCTTTAGCAAACCTTATAAATAAATGCATAGCAAATTGCGAGTTTCCCAACTGTTTAAAAATAGCTAAAATTATACCAATCTATAAGAATGGAGATAAATGGAACCAGTCCAACTATCGTCCTATATCCATTCTACCAATTTTTGCAAAAATATATGAACGAATAATTTTCCGCCGTCTGGAAGAATATCTAACACTAAATAATATCATAAACCCAAATCAGTTTGGCTTTTGTCGCACCTCCAGCACATTAGCAGCAGCAACACAGTTGATTTCAAACATCAAGTCTAACTTGGATGGAAATATGGTCACGTCTTGTTTATTTATAGACCTGAAAACAGCATTTGATTCTGTAAAGGACAGAATATTATTATTAAAACTAAAAAATATTGGTATCTGTGATAATACTGTACAACTTTTAAGAAATTATCTGGCCGATAGAAAACAATTCGTTCAAACTGACGGCGGAGAAAGCAGTGAGCTAACGGTAAAGAGTGGTGTCCCTCAAGGCTCAATTCTTGCTCCCATTTTATTTAACATCTTTTGCAATGATGTATTCGATCTGGATTTGAATGGTAATCTTATAATGTATGCAGACGATATGGTGCTTGTGTACAAATCTAAATCAGTAAATGAATTGAACGTACTTATGCAGACTGATATAAATACCTTAAATGAATGGATGAATGTCAACCTTTTAACAATAAATGTAAAAAAGTCACAATATATGGTCTTTAAGAGCAAAGGCAAGGTAATCAACCATGATAGTCTAAGCTTGCATGTAGATGGCCAGATTTTAAACAAAGTGGACACTTATAAGTACCTAGGTTTGTGGATTGACTCCAAACTAGACTGGAGCTATCATATCAATAGTATCAAGGATAAAATCCGTAAAACAAACTTTATCATCTACCAGATGCGAAATGTTCTACCTTTAAAAGTTAAATATCTAATTTTCAACTCGCATATAATCAGCAGTGTTCGATACCTACTGCCTATATATGGCAATGCTACGAAATCGAGATTATCAGAAATTCATGTTTTGCTCAACAGAACAATCAAAAACATAAGAAACTTACCACTACGCACACCCACCAAGGACCTTTATGATAGCAAAATCCTAATGTTTAGCCAATTAATAGATTTTGAAACTCTGGTATGGATCTACAAAATAAGAAATGGAATGATTAAAAACAACTATGTTCTGAAACCAAGAACGGCAATCCATACATATAGTACTCGACAAAGGGATGACTACCACATAGATTTCTGTCGCACTACTGGCGGACAAAACAGTCCGTTGTATAAAGGCTTAGATATGTTTAACCGTCTACCTGATGACTTAAAGTCGCTGAAGAAAATATCGCTTTTCAAATCAAATATAAGGGAACTTTTGTCAATTCAAAATTGAAGAAATTAAATTAAATTGTAAACTTTTGTAAATTGCTTTAAATATTAATATTTGTAACTATTATTTTTTGTTTTTTGTATGTGTTTGCAACCAATGTTGCTGTTACATACATATGTATATACATTGTAAATAAATTTATCTAAAATTTGTATATAATACTGAAATAAAGTAAAAAAAAAAAAAAAAAAAATAATGAAATTTTGAATTTAAGGGTTGCTTTGATAAAAATTTCTATTTTTCATAGAATTTAAACAAATACAAATGTTTTTTACTTTTTTGGACGTAGTTATGACAACAAAATATATGGTTAAAAAGTGACATTTTAAGGCCACAAACCACAGTAATAAAGTAACACTTTAATACATAGGCGAATAAAAAAGTCATTTTGTTCTTAGAAATGAAAATTTGTTTTATAATGGAAACACAACAACAAATATTTTATGATGATGATTTAAATGGATTTTCTTTCTTTTGTTCTAATGTTTGAAATGTTATATAGGTTGGTTTACTGATGCTTTAGCTTACATTGCAATTTTGTTTTTGCATATGTGATGACTACAAAGTGAATTATGTTTTTATCACGAGTTTTTTATGTTATATGAATATAATTCATAAGGCTCTTTAAAACAGTCAAATGCTCCAAGAACAAAAATCAATCAGTAGTATTATAAAGTCAATTATGGCTAATTTAATTTCACGTTAATGTCAACCTATGGACTAATTTTAAAATGTCATAAAAATGTATTTATTTTGGTTTCAGCTTATGGGCAAAGGTTCATATTTTCTAAAAGTTGTGTTTTTTTTAATATTTTCAAATCAAATGTTGGAAAAGCTAGCATTGGGCAATGGGTCCAAGTAGTCTATGAAGGTGAAAAGTCTATGAAGGTGAAAATGTTTAATTTCTACATCAACTCAAGGACTGTACAAATTCGAAAATGAAAATGATGCTGTATGGTACACTACAGATAATATTGTTCAGAATATTGACATTATACCTTCATTGTTAAATTCACGTGGTTATTATGTATTATAATTCATGTATATATGTTTAAATTTCAATAAATGATTGATATATGATGAAATCTTGAAGATTTATTATAATTTAGTTTGTTTTTCTTCGATTTTTGAATAGAATATTCAGAGCTGTCATGTCCGTCACAAATTGTCTGCCATGTCACATTGTCATACGATAAAAAAATTACACACAAAAAGTTACTTTTCAATTCTTATATAAAATGGCAATAGATGAAACCCTTACTAATCCCATAAAAAAATCTCATAAACAAATATTCAGAAAATTCAAGAGAGTTTTGAAATTTGAAGTTATGTTATGAAGAGGCCACAAATAGCTATTTATGTGTTAAGGGCATAAAGTATGTCTTTTCCGTTTGAGAGTGAAATTGTTGCTCGAGGCGTTAGCCGAGAGAAACAATCACTCGAAAGCAAAAGAGATACTTTATGCCTGAATTGCATACAAGATTTTTTGGACAAGTAAGAGTCTGTATTATTTGCATAAATAAAAATACATATATTTACACAAAATAGTAAAATATTTTTTCGAAAATTATTTTATCCACAACTACTAAAGAATAGATGCTTTCCGTGCGTATGTCTTCCATTGTAATTGTATTCATTCCACAACTAGTGAATTTGATTGAAATTCTTTAACATCTCTATAGTTTATTAAATACTCCCCTAACAAATTAAACAACAAACTTGTTTTGTTTTTCGCTATCTTTGATGTTTTTTTTTCAATATGGCGATACAAATGTTTGCATGAAAACTGGAAATTAAACGAAATATTTTACAGTCGTGGATAAAATAGCATATTGTATTCGCTTAGGATGAAGGCAATTCTTCAATCGGATGATTCTCTCTACTCGCTACGCTCTTTCCGGGAAACTTAATCCTCGTGAAGAATCGCCTTCATTCTAAGCTCATACAAGATTCAACTATTATCAAAGTAGTTTTTCGAAATAATAGTAATATAATAAGTTTAGGCATTGTTATTTCAATTTTAGGCAGTGTTATTTCACTTTTAGCATTGTTATTTCAATAAAAAAAAAGGCCTGCTTTACGTACAATTTTTGAATCGCTTAGTAATAGCTTGGACTTATACACTTTTGTAAAAAAAAAAAATTGTATCTCTGATGTCATGTCTGTCATAAATGAAATTAACCTTATATGAACTATGTATAATAATTCTTTGGATACTGTAAGTAAAATTTCGCTTAACCAACCCTACCATAAAGTTTACTCATTATAAGCGACCATACATTTTAATAAAACAAACGTATAAAATATAACCAAACCATCAAACTAAAATTTCAAAAATTCTAAAAAAAACCAACGATAAAAGAAATTTTTATTATTTTTAAATTTCCAAACAATATTGTATTGTTTGTAATTGTAATTTGATACAAACGAAATGTGTGTTCCATTCATTGTAATAATTCTATATCATTGAAGCTGAATGTACATTTATACGTTCATACATCAGCTTCCGTTTCATATTTTCATTATTTTTGGTGTTTCTTAAGAACTAAATTTTTATGTTTTAATTTAAAAAATAATAATTGTATTAATAACAATATTAATATTTAATCATAATATGATAATTATTATGACTGTAGTTTTTATAGTGGATTAGAAGGTATAATTGTAATACAAACCGAAAATTATAAATTCTATTATTTTGATTGATGAGTGTTAAAATGCTGTACATACATATGTATACATGATTTTAAAATCCTAGTAGTTAGTCGTAAGGTTAAGTTAGTTGTAATTGATGCTAATGGACCCAATATTATTTACAAATCTGTTTGTTTTCTTTCAGCATAATTGAACGATAAGTAATCATCATTCTCTTTGTTGTCTTAACAATCTTTACGATTGTATAGATCTCTACTGTGATGTAACTCGTTTAGGATGATAGATCGTAAGATTGTATGTTAATTATTCGACACTTTTAGGAATTAGGAATGATTTCTAAAGTATCATTTATTAGATAACTTTAGTAATGCGATTTAGCTGTATCTGTAATTTTCATCCTATCGTAAGTTTATTGTAGTTGGAATATGGTTTTCATAGTATATGAAAAACGTGATCTATACAGGTGAAAAAGTTTAAATTTGAACTTGACCGTTTTTGATTTTTCTGAAACTTGGCATTAGTATGGACAAAATAAAGAATACTACTTATTTTACAATTTTTTTAAAGTGCATATAGTTTAAGCATAGAGGGCATCCCAACATTCATGAAAAATGAAAATTTTGCCAATCCGATGTATGCCAATCAAGAACGGCTATTTCGAATTCAACAAACTTTTTTTGTTTGATATGTGATTAGTAAATCTTGAACAAAAAAAATAATCAAACGTTTTTTTAATTAATTTTAAAATTAAAATATTAAAAAACTTTTTTAAAGATGGCGCTACAGTCGAAGATCAATTGAATTTTAATTAATTTATTTTTTTAATAGTTCTATCCTTACTCTAAAAGTCTAAAATATGTCAAATTTACAAAGAGGCGTTAATTCGTGTTCTTGAGATATCTCTTTGTAAATTTGGTATATTTTAGAGTACAGATAGAACTATTCTTGAGCAATTTAATTTGAAAGTTACATCGGATTCGCAAAATTTTCATTTTTCATGCGCATGTCCCCTATATGCTTAAACTATGTACTTTAAAACACTTGTAAAATAAGTTGTATTTTTTATTTTGTTCATACTACTTACATGCCAAGTTACAGGAGAATCAAAAATGGTCTAGTTTTCACAACTCGGTCTAGGACACGTTTTTATTTAGTAATAGGCATTGGAAGTCTATCAACTTCGATGTTAAACTCGGTAGTTCGTATTGTTTCATAGTTTTTTTTATAAATAAAAAAGTGTGCAGTAAGTTTAAGACAAAGGCGTTCTGAGGTGTTGATATATGCAAATGTTTTGTTTGCTGTTTTTTCTGTTTGTTTTAAAGAATGAACAACAACCCGACTAGGATTATGCTAGAGGGTTTTGTAAGATTATGAAAATAGGAAAATATAAAAAATCCTATCAAAATTATATCTTAATTTAAATAAGTGAAATTTAAACCAATTATATATTTACTCACCTTGTCTTGAATTAGATAAGTGATAACTATAATCTATATATAGTGAAATTTTATAAACCATATATATATATTTCTAAAATGGATTTAACTCTAGCAAATTTTAATTAAATAAAAAAAAGTCATACAATACCGTCGGTTAAAAAACATTAATTCACGTTTAATTATAAGAATGCAAAACTGGTTTCAGAATTGAAAAATTCTTATTATTCATCCAATTATTTGAGTTTAACTACTCACCAAGTATCTCACAAATCTCCCGATCGCCTAGATCATAATAGATTGGTTTTTCAGATTACTTGATAATAACTAATTGTAATGATTCTACAACATTACGGTCTACGGATGTGTATGTAATAAAATGAATATCATTAACTTACCATACTTAATAAAATAGTATTGTCTGGAAATTTCAATGAAAAAACTCTAAAAATTAGGATAAAAAATTAATTAGAAATAATTAATTTAATCTACCGCATGTCGCTTGAAGTGTGAAACATTCTTTGTGAAATAGATGATTTCATTGTAATTGTTGATGACGTTTCAATTCACCATCACCATTTCTATAAGCTTGTCAACTGAATGGCTCAGTTGATAAAAGCGTGTACTTATAACACAAGGTATATAATTTGTGTTACTGACGACTAGGGTTCGATACCGCCACGAAACACGTAAAATTTATTCTGATTAAAAATCTTATAGTCCCTGGGCCCACGCAGATTTCATATGATGATTACCACATATTTTATACTTCGTGAGGCGCCTGCCCTTGACGAGTAAGAAAACGTTTGTTCTGCCATTTTCCTCAAATCGGCCGCTTTTTCGTTCGCTAAGCTCTAAAAAATACCGATTGCCTGCGATCTTGTAAATTTGATACTACATTTTTTTTAACTGTGGGGGTTGGAAATTTGTTTTAGAACACGAGGGTAAGCTTGTTCGACCAACCAAAATGTGTCTGCCATTGTCCAGTCCGACAACTGACATTTTGGTATGTTTGGGTTGTCGGACTAGACAATAGCAGACATATTTTTGTCGGACAAGGTTACCCTCGTGTTCTAAAACAAATTTCCAACCACCCTAGTTAAAAAAATACAAGATGCCGAGCAATCGGCATTTTTCGGAGCTTGCGCAAAAGCGGCCGAATCGAGAAAAATGGCAGAACAAAAGATTTCGGACTCGTCAAGGACAGGCGCCTCACGAAGTATAAAATGCTAAAGAATGTAAAACTGGTTTCAGACTTGAAAATTCTTATTATTCATCCAGTTATTTGAGTTTAACTACTCACAAGTATCAAAAAAATTAATTCATAATGTTTCGCTCAATGCAGTGAGGAAGTTATATATTGATATTTTCTGTTTTTGGTGAGGCATGTAGACTGCTAAGTCCATTATGTCATCCTCTTCCATGTAAGAGACTCATAGCTAATAATGGGTCCTACAACTACTTTATACAAACTGTTATATAGTGATGCCTAGAGTATTCTACATTTTTATGTAGAAGTGTCCCATATTGTCTCCTTGCAAAAGAATACAAACATCATTGCCTTAGCCGTATGTGTTTAGTCTTTTATTACTTAGTTCAATGGTCCACCATCATGTTCCACAGAAGAGGTGAAAACTCCCACTTACACATGGATTGTGGTGTATGACCATTGTATTGTATCCACCTTTTCCTATTTTTGTCAAAAAACTGCTTAAACTAAAAGTAATTGCCTTTTTTATGATATTCAATGTCAGAAACCAGTCTTCAATGTCAGAAACCATCTCTGAAAGGATTCTGTCCGTAGATTTTTCCGTTTGATAAGCGTGTTGCCTAAGGCTAAGCGGTGTTCCGTTCAGATATACATGTGGGGCATTTCACGCCAACTAAGTATGAAATTTGTTTTTCTTTAAACTTTGGGAATAGGTAGTACTTTATGAGAAAACAACTATCAAATGTTTTCAGATATTTTTACTCATACTATAACCGTCAGTGGCGCTCACAAAATTCCATTTTTGCTCTACCACAAACTTGTGAATATTGTAGGAAAATGGGTGCGACTGAAAAAACGGAAAAATATGATTTTGTTAGAACTTCGACCATAGATTAAGATAAAAATATTTTTACAATTTTTAAGGGGTAGTGTTCACCCGCATTTTAAGGGTTAAAAGCTTAAAATCGAGATTTCGAAAATACAGCCTAATTTTTTTTTTAATTTTTTTTTAAATTCTTCTTTCTTTTATCTCCTTTTGCTTAATTTTTGTTATGTGATGGGCATCAACCAGGAACTGGCCCAAAAAAGACCCAAAAGTAACGTGGTCTTAGCGTATTTTCTCATTGTGTGAGATAATAAACGGTAAAAAAATAATATATGGCGGCCAATTTTTCAAAAACCTTCCAATTTTGAAATTTGAAAGCCAAATCGTATTCTACATAAAATGTTAAGCGGAAAATGTATGTGATAATACTAAGATATACCGTTATCGAAATAAAACTACAAAAAGTTTGATAAAGTCATAAAGTGACAGTATACCTACTAGTACACATATTGTAAACCCAATAACACAACACTTTAAAAAAAAAAAGAGTTACGACAAACAAAATCTGAGTAAGAATGAGTTGTTATTTGAAAATTAAGAGACGCCACAACAACATTCATCCCAAATGATAGCAATTCTTTCTACTATATCAACAATTAGTCTTCCTTTCTCAATTAAAATTATAATAAAACTAAAAAAAATTATAGAGGGTGAGCTAAAACTTTTCACCCTTTTCATCATAATAAACGTTGATTTTGTTAATTTAATTTTGAATTAAATAAAAAAAACAGTATTAAGTTACTTACATTGTCTTGAAATATTATTAATTCAACAAAAAAACAAATATTGTGAAGAGGGTTGTATCAGCATGGATAATTTGATGAGCAAATTCAAACAAAAAAACATTATCATTACAACTCCTTATATGGTTGTATGAAGAAGAAAACTCTGAAAACATATGTTTTTATCCCTTATTTTAATTTTTTATTACCAAAAGTTATTATTCATAATAGTAAAATTTGCAAGATAATTATACGAAGTTATGTCATGTTGTGTGAGAGAAACTAATTGTAGAGACTCACAAATTTTATCCGTACATTACCCAAAGTCCGTACAACAAAACATTTTTTTTATATTTTCGATTTTTAAATAGGTCCAGCATGATATTAAATATACAAAAGAAAATAAGAAAAAAAATTGATATTGGTTTCGATCTACATAAGGGTTCTTTATCTACATCATCAGATAATTTAATCAAAGCAATTGAAAAAAAAAATTCAAATGAAAATCCCAACCAACAACCTAGAGCTACCGAATTTTAAATTGTCTAACCTAATTCTATTTCTTTATTGTCCCTTTTGTTTTTTTATAGACCTAACAACAGTAGGTAAACTTATTTTTTTAAGGATGAATATTACGGTCATTTATGCGTCAATGCATTTTGACTGACGGATTGACGTCCGTTTTTTATAAACATGTATTTGAAATTCCCTTTTTGTTTTTTTTTCAAACCAAATAAAAATAACTTTATTTGAAATTAAAAAAGTTTTTGATTTGTTTGAGCCACCACGAAGAAATTTAATTAAACTTTTCGAAAAAAAAATTGTTAGTTCCTTCATTATCCTACCCAGTTTTTTAAATATAAATTGTTAAAGTGAAGAATTTTTCGATATAAATTTATTTATAGACATAAATTAAATATTCCTTAGAATAATTTTCTTAATCATTACCATCCCTAATTTAATTTTCACAACTTCAAAATAATGTTATTTTATTATTAATTTTTTTTTATTGCATGTAACGACTGATAATGCTCGTACCTTTTGTGTGATATATTTTAATGCGATTTCGGCTCATATTTCAATAATAGAAACATGAAACAAATTTTAAGGTAAAAACCATTTTAGTTACTTTTGTTTCTTTATAGTTTGGCTCTTGTTGAGTGTAACTAGGATTATGCTGAATTCCAAAACCATTAAAATTTGTCAAAAATGATGTTTGTTTAGGTTTTTTTTTGAAACGCGATGAGGAAGGTGTGGTTAGTTTACTATGTTTACTAGTTTACTAAACAAATGTATAATTGTTTTTATTTTACAAATTGGCGAAAACTCTTCCGAGCACCTAGGTTTTTTGGAACACTCACAATATATCTGCTAGTTAACTATTGTTTTACCACTTTCGATCAAATTATTTATGTTGTACTTTTGATATAATAATTTTTTAAAATTATAAGTGAGAAACTTATGGCAACGATTAAGAGTGATGGAGAGTATATACTATTCGTTTGCGTTCGTCTGCGTTGGATTTTGTAATTGTGTAAATATAGACTTTATTAATTAATTTATATAACTCAACAATACTGATGTGTACAATACTTATATAATGAATTAATTTTAACTTATTTGACTTCTCTATAGATTTATTTATGATTTAATTTTATATATACAAAGTTTTATTTGGCTTATTATTGTACAAAAATTCTTTTATTCTTTATAGCCAATTTCTAATATTTTAATTTATTTATTAATTAATTACCCTACATTTCGAACATTTTTACTAAAACATGTGGACTCGATCTGAAATTTTCTGCCATCTAGATTAATTTGAGTTTAAAGTTGTGATTTCTTTTCTCGTTGTTATTTCTTTTTTCTGCTGTAATTAACGCATTATAATCATCATCATTGCCGGTGGTCTAGAGGGTACATAAATTCAGGAGGTTTCAATTTAGCACAAAAGCGTTTACGTCTTCTCAAAAGTTTAATTAATGTTCTGCATAGTCCTGCATATCATAATAAACTTTTTGTTCGATTTAACACGGTGCTAAAAAAGGATTTGATGCGTATATTCTACAGTATTAGCTCAATCAATTTTATAGCATCAACTAAAATTTAGTAGAATTGCCAATTGTCGTTGTTCTAGCTCAATCACTAAGAAAGCGCTAGTCTTGTAATTTAAACGTTTCGGAAATAATGTTTGGTAATTAATCAATCTGAATGTGTATCGTAAAATATATAAGTTAACAATAGTACTTTGTGTATCTAGTTGCACAAAGTTGATTTTTTCCGCACGCGTCGTAATTTCACAATTCCGAAAACACAATTAAACATAGTAGATTCTTGTATGAGTTGAGAATGATGGCAATTCTTCACGAGGATGAAGTTTCCCGAAACGAGCTTAGCGAGTGGAGAGAATCATCCGAGTGAAGAATTGCCATCATCCTAAGCGAATACAAGATGCTATTTTATCCACGACTGTAAAATATTTCGTTTAATTTCCAGTTTTCATGCAAAAATTTGTATCGCCATATTGAAATAAAAACATCAAAGATAGCGAAAAACAAAACAAGTTTGTTGTTTAATTTGTTAGGGGAATATTTAATAAACTATAGAACTGTTAAAGAATTTTAATCAAATTCACTAGTTGTAGAATGAATACAATTACAATGGAAGACATACGCATGGAAAGCATATATTCTTTAGTAGTCGTGGAAAATAGTATAGTAGAATTTTTTTGCCAGCGAACACAAAATTTGTTTGTTATGCGCATATTGTTTGCACATGCGCATGCACATGCCCATATTGTTTGCACATTCAGTGTCTCGATTAAAATATTAAAAAAAACTGTTGGGGTCCCATTGAAATGGACAAAAAAAACTCATAAAAATTAATAAATTACTATTGAAATTCAACCAAATATAATAGAAAACCAAAAACTAGTAAAAATATTAATGATTTTGTAGGCAATGTAACAAAATTTTGATAATTAAAAATAATTATAATAAAAATAACGACGCCTATGGAAACAAATATCACAACAAACAAATGGTACGAACTAGAAGTAGAAATTTAACTAATATAATTGTTTTGAAAACAAATTTATCCCAAAATAAATAATACATCTCCGTTTTACTTTTTGTCTCATTTTTTATCTCTTGCTGCGTCCTAGCTGTCAGAAATTCGCTGGCAAAAAAATTCTACTATAGATTCTTGTATGAGCTAGAATGAAGGCAATTCTTCACGAGGACGAAGTCCCGGAACGAGCGTAGCGAGTGGAGGGAATCATCCGAGTGAAGAATTGCCTTCATCCTAAGCGAATACAAGATACTATTTTATCCACGACTACAAATATTTCAAATAATTTCATTCAAGTTTTCCTGTAAAAGTTTATATCGCCATATTGAAATAAATCTATGAAATATAAAACAAAACAAAACATTTTTGTTTATTTTATATGTGTTGTTCTTGTTTTATCTGTTTATATTACTATACCAACAAATCAAGTTTTTAATTTGTTAGGGGAATTTTGAATAAATAAAATGGAATGAAATAAATAAAAATGATATATAGAAAGGAATGAATGCAATTACAATGAAAGATATACGCATGGAAAGTATATATTCTTTAGTAGTCGTGGATAAAAATTATTCTGCAACCAAATTTTTTACAATTAACATTCATATTAAAATATAAGTAAACATTTCTATTATCAACTTCGGCTGTATTCTAAACCAAAACTTATTTGAATCTTATTTGTGGAGACTTATTTATTTTAATAAGTAACCTAAATAGGTGACTTATTGGAAATTTTTTTTTCATAGAAAAATCTAATTCGATTTGACAGTGTCAAATATTTTTATGTTTGTTTACTAAATGATTTTAAGGAATAAAACTTTTTTTCAGATTTCAATAAAATAAATGTAATACTTTAAAATAAAAAAAATTGTTTTGAAAACTCTTTTAATTGATCAAATTAAATAAATGTTTTTAATTAAATTTATTTTCGAATTTGCTTTTATGTTGCAAAATTAGTATGCTATAAGTATGCTATAAGTATAAGTATGTCAAAATAAGTATGCTAAACCATTTTGAATAGCTTTAAAATACTTATTTAAAATGGTGGTGAATAAGTAAGTCTTCATAAATAAGTTTCAAATAAGTCGTCGTTTAGAATACAGCCTTAGCATTGAGACAATTTTCTATGAAAAATAAAACAGTGCGGAAAAATAAAACAGTGCGGAAAAATCTCACTTTTTGATATTGCTGACAAACTCGAAATACGTTGAATTGTGATTCGGAATTGCAAAAATAAAGATTTTACAACTAAACAGATCAAGACAATGGTTTTAACCGTCTGCCTTTTAAGTTTAAAAGCTTCTTACTTTTCAATAGAATTATAATTATTTATTTTTCTTTTATATTCAAATTAAATATTTTATCTAACACAAAAATAACTATAATATGAGACAAATTTCGCTAAATTATTTAAAATTATATTAATTAATAGATTTAGTTACTTAGTCGGGCTCGTTAAATCAAACATTACATTCATTAACCAAAAAAGATCTGTATCTGCTTGCTTCTACTACATACAAATATAATTTATCAAAGTCTTTTCCATTTAAATATTCTATGACTTCCGAATGGTTTAATATCCGTGTACTAAAATATTTTCTACGAATATGATAAAGCACTGGGACAAACAAAAACAAAATGAGCAACGTTTTCTACTTCGTTTAAACTACATAATGAACAGATTCCACTGGTTTGTGTCTGAAATGCTCGTGCGCTAACATAAGTGCTCCGCGGGTTTTGAAGAGTACCATCATTTTATGTACAGAAACACCATCTTTTAAGTACGCTTTACCTGCTGTGTGATCGTGTAATCTGTATTCTTCATGTAGCGTAGCATTTTTGGCTTGGTTTGCAAACTCTGTTTTGTGTGTTTCTGTCAGTTACAGAAGTATTTCTAATAAGTCAGTTTTAAATTCATCCAGCGTTACATTATTTACGTTAAGAGTGGTGCCACATCTTTTAGCCAATTGTACCCAATCGCTCATAAAGGACTTTTTGTCAATTAAAGTTTTAGTTATTTTTTGCGGTAGTTGGTTATCGTGAAGCTTCAAAGTTCCAATGACAAAATTAAAATGTAGTTTTAGAGTATAAACGTGAAGCTTAGTAACACTGCATTTTTCTTTCGCTTGAATAGCACTAACTTGATCTGCACTTGACATTTCTACCAACACAATATTTCTATGCTGTGGTCCTATGATATTCGCTCGCACAATATTTAAGTTTTCCACCACTAGCACGCTTTCAAAAAATTGATTATATTTTGAACTATATTCAGATTATTGTTTGGAATTCCTTTGAAGATCAGATTATTACGTCGTTTTGCATTTTCTATAAAGCGTTCAATTCTTTCTTCCAAATCATTTCTGCGTTTCGCAGTGACATGTTCATTTGTCCAACTGCCAAATTTGGCTGTGATTGTATTTTTTTCCATTGGTCCCTGTTCTGGTGATTCTATGTTTCTTTTAATTGTAGTTCAAGAATTATTTGCCATTTATCTGGTTTCAATGCCACTTGCATATAAATATCCTACTTTTTATTGAGATGTTTGTATTTTAAAATTAAAATTAAAATTTTTATTCTTGTTTACATTCGTTGATTTGTTATCACTTTTATTTGCATTCTACCGTTTTTTATATATTGACCATATACAAAGTGAGAATAATTACATTTGATACAGCAAAAATAATGCAAAAACGGATTTGTTGTGTATTTATGTTTATGTTTTTGTTTTTTTGTGTGTGTGTTTATCCAAACCACAAATAGATGATACTAGGTTAAACAGTTGTATAATAACGTTTACAGTCTAAAACTTGTTTTTTTAATTTTCTTAATGCTGGCTTTACACAATACAAATCACACTAGATTTTTTTACTTTATCTATGAAATAAAACTGGCCTGCTAAACTATATAGTGTTTAAAATATACTAAAAGATTACTTTACTTATTAGCCACTCAAGAAAGCACGTTAAAAATGCAACATTACACAATTGAAAAATAAATAATTAAATTATTCTGCAGGTAAAAAGACACGTCTTTACCCAACAACGAACAAACGATTCACACATATATAAAACCATGTAGATCTGGTATACTTCAAAGTCTTTATTATTCTTAATTAAGGCAGCGTAAGTTATCAAAAACTTCTTCAAATATAAATATGTTTTTTTGTAACACTTGCACAAAAAATATCATGTTCTAAAATTTAATAAACGAAAAATATATATTTCGCACATATGCCTAAAAAGTATTTTTCATTCTTCAAAATAGTATTTGTTGCACGCGAAAAAAATATGTCCAAAATCAATTTTGGAAAATGGGCCGATTTTATGAAATCAAATTTAATTCGAATTTATTTCAACTGGAATCTACCTATAATTTTGGATGCAATATTATAAGTCTGTATTTAAAATATCTTAAATTTGTCAAATAAATTATATAATCAACAATTAAATTAATACTTAGTAAATTGTGTGCATTTGTTACAAAAACTAGTGTATTGTATATTACTACTACAACCCCTTACAATACACTTGGGCTTTCTATTACTAACCCGACTTCTACCCAACCTGGTTTCGATTTGCCACGTCATACCTGGACTACACTAAACCGAATAAGAACGAATCATGGACGTTGTGCTGATTCTTTTTACAAGTGGGGCATTTCAGAGCCCCCTCAATGTGACTGTGGAGCTCCACAACAAGCCATAAAACACATTGCAACTGTGTGTCCAATTCGACGATACAATGGCAACATCGCAGACATCAATTTGGCAACGCCCGATGTAGTAACATGGATAGACTCACTCGATGTAAACATCTAATGTTCAAATGTACTGCCCTATGTTCAAATATTTTACTTTTTAACTAAAGACGCGCAATCAAATTCATTGTAAGCTCATTTAATGTGTATTCATGTTTTGTTTTAGGTAGATTTTATAGAAAAATCTACCTTTTTTAAGTTTTATTTTTTAATGTGTAATAAAAACCATACGCTAAATAAATAAATAAACTACAACCCCCCTCCACCCCCTCCCCACACACGCCAATACACTCTTTCTCTTTTCATCCGGCTTTGAAACAACTACTAATGGTCCAAATACATGTGCAGAAAGTCTGCACGCAGTGCTGCATGCATATCTGCATCTAAAATAGATGTGCAGAATTTTTATATATTTGACGTGCAGAATTTTCGTAACACTGACAGTTCGTGTTCTTACGTATTATGAAATAGTTACAAGTGAAAGTTGTGAAAGTGAAAGAAAACTGTCTTTTTAATTAAAAAATAGAAGAAAATAATTGAATCGTTGCCTGCAAAAACGTTTAAGTCTAAATTAAAATTTAAGTTCAAATAACATATACCACTGTTTCCGATAATCCTTTCCCAAAAATTTATTTATTAACAATATTAGTTTTAATTATTTTATAATTTGGATTATTTAGAATATTTGAATATCTTTATAAACAAATAATCATTACAAAAATAATTTCATTTTCAAAAAAATATCATTCATTTTTATTTGAGTTATAAAAAAAAATAATTCATTTTCAAACAAAATGTCAAAATCATCCATTTTTATCTGAGTTTTCAAGTAGTTTTTGTTTTTTTGATTGTGGTAGCACTGCCTCTGTGCAGCGAAATTAGAATTAGAGATATCTTGCAGAATTTTTCTGCATGCAGAATTTACATGTAATTGCTCTCATATAACAACACATGTTCTAATTTCGCTGCATGCAGAATTCTGCACATGTATTTGGACCATAAGTGCTATCCATCATAATCTAATCTCTTCTAATCTATTCTGTGTGCACCTTCAGCTCAACTATAATTCTATAAAAAACCATCGTGAGGTGTACATACTATAAATTCTTATACGATCAATCACAAATGGTTGGAAATAATAATAATAAGAAAATACTGAAATAGCAGCTTTTGTTTTTCCTTATTTTATTTACAGAAAATGAATCTATGCAAAAATGATGCTAGAAAACAAATATAATATGAGTTTTAGCACTATCTGTCATATAAATAATTAATTTTCTTATTAACATCGAAATGATATAAATTTGAACGAAACGGCTAAAAGACATTATAACAATAATTTTAAAACACTACTTTATCGAAAAAATTTTTATTTGCCGTAAGTGGAGTGTTTATGAATAAAAAGGAATAATTTTAATGTTCTATAAAAAAATAGACAAAAATAATAAAAAATCAATATAGGGTCCGCGTTGAACCCCGAACCTTTCTCACAACCCACTACATCGACAATGACAACGAAACGTTTTTTATGTTCTAGCTAAAATACATTTTACATATTATGCATAGTATATTTTTTTCAGATAATTCAGTTGTTTCAGTCAAATCAAACACGGCTATTATGAAATATTTCTCTATAGCAGGCTACAGACCTACAATCAATTTGTCAATCAATTCGAAAAATAAAATAAACGAAATAAAATTTAGTGTAAAAATCCCCTAAATTTTATTTCGTTTATTTTCGTTTTCAATCAGTGTTTCGAAACCAGAAAAATTTGAGTGCAGGTTCAGGTTCGGGTTCAATACATTAAAATTTAGTGGGTTCGGGTTCAAATTTGATACAAAAAAAACAATTTTTCCAAATTTTTTTTATGAATTCATTATTTTTTTATTGAGAATTTTTGAGAGTGGTATGTATATTTATTGGGGATTTTTGAGATCAATTAAACTCAAGTAAGTAAAGAAGTAATTGGAATTTTTTCAATTCAAAGGTATGGTTTGAAGTTTCTCAGAAAAAAACTCCAATTCACATTTTTCGTGTTTCGGATGAATTCGAAACTTCTTCGTCAGTGCCCGGCTTGAATCTTGGGCTGACACGCTATCGATTAAGCCGTTGAGGCGATGACAATTTCGAAGTTGAAACTTCCTCATCACTTATTTATTTTTACTTAAGTTGAATTTTTCCACTGTCATTAGACTCCATATTATGGAAATGTTTTTACCTTATATGGGATTTTTTTATTTTATTTTATTTATATTTTTTTTATTTTTATTTTTTTATGTTACATTACATACCGTATTTATGTTACACACATATTTATTTTGGAAAAACATTTTCATTTAATTCTCACTATTCACTATTCTCTACTGAAACAAATAATAACCAAAATAATCTTGTTTGAAACAAAAAAAATTCTGCAAAATATAAAATTTCTTACGCAAACTTCCTAAATTGCCTATATTAAAAATTGAACCTGAACCGCGTTTTTGATTGGGTCCGGGTTCGGGTTCACATAATTTAAAAAAAATCTTGCTCCGGAGCGGCTTCAGGGTTCGGGTTCGGTTCGGGTTCGAAACCCTGTTTTCAATTGATTGATAAATTGATTGAAGGTCTGTAGCCTGCTTATCTTGTTTGGCAAAGAAAGAACAAATCAATTTTATGAATTGTTTCTTTAATTTCTAATCAAAAGAAAATATAAAACAAAGAAAAATAATAATTAAATCAAAGAAAATCAAAGAAAAATATTAATAATATTTAAAAACAAAGAAAAATAATGCGTCTATCCACTCCGAAAGCAAAGCATAAACTAAATTGAAATTTGAAGAGAAAATATAAAATACTAAATAGAAATTTAATAAATTTCGTTTGTTTCGTTTTTAATTTTTATTTTTTCCCTACCGTATACTCTTCAGTCGTCTTTTCTATGGTCTGGCTACGTTTTTTCGTTTTTTGTGTATTATATATATATAGATTAGCACGAACTGCAATTCTAAACGCGAGTGATTGCAGCAAAAGCGTAACGAGTTACACTCTTGTTTAGAAAACGAGTCCACACTAGTAATACAATCTACTGTTTTTTTCTCCGCTATCGCCTTCTGGAATTTTTCCAGACCCATTTTTGGTGACCCATTGTTCCGTTGACCCATATTGAGAAGCATTGAAGAAATTGCCGAAAAGTTGTATCTTTGTCCCTATTCTGAATACTATACATAGAATGAGTTGGATATCCGATATTTTATGTTGATTGAAAAATACCGGATATTACCAAATCCAATATCACATTCAGAAATATGCGACTCAAATTGAGTCTTCCAAGGATTGAAAAGAATTTGAAAAAGAACAACCCAAATAATTCCTTAGAGTGCATGTAGGAATCAGTTTTTGTTGATTTGTTATTTTCTATCTATTCGGGTGTGACAACCCTGCGTACTCACATCACATCACTGACAATGGTAGTGAGGTATGACTATAGGCAGCCAAGTTGAAATTTAGCACTCTCAATCGTAACAAAATATTAATTGATAATGACACGCTATTGTATTCTCGATAAAAACAAGCATTCATTAAACTCTTATCTGAGTTTTATTTATTAAGGAAGAAAGACAGTACATAACATGATCTAAGAATACCCCTCTAACTGAATTATTGGCAACCCAAATTTAGTTTTGTTCGTCTAAATGTTTCTAAAAATCGTAATTGGCATCAGTAACAATAAGATAGTTGAAAAGGGAATAAGCTTTCTCCTCCCTTTATCAAGTCTTGCAAATATTGTGGTTTGTCTACTTCGGAAATATTCTGTCTGTGATGCATTTATTCGTGTCACGAAAAAACATGCCGAAAGATAAAAATCTGAATAACTACCGTCAAAGACCGGTAATCAAACACAAGGTAAACGTACTTCACTTTTTTGACTAACAGGGAATTTCATTTTGAAATTGGTTTTGGTTTTACATCTGATCGCTCACATTATAATTGTGCTGGTTAACATAGTGCTGTTCTTCAAGCATTTTAGCCCGTTTAGAGAGTTTTTGTTTGAGATCGTAATAAAATATTTCAATTTTCTCAACTAATTTTCAAATTTCCTTTATCGCCTTTTTTTATTTGGTATTTACTGTCCTGCCAAGATTTAAAACAAAGACGTTACTTGAACTCTAAAATTTTAACAAAGGCTTTAATAACAACCTTCTTGTCAAACTGGTGTCAATTAAACTACCAAATATGTGGTATGAAATAAATTAGTCACTGTAAATATCGCTAAAAAATTATATTTATTGCAGGTAGTGATTGCAAATTTGGGGCGATATTCTAAAACCGGGTTTTCGATTTTGCCTATAAAAAAAGCCGGTTTCCGGTTTCAACCCGGGTTTTTTAAACAAAATATATTAATTTTTACAAAATGCTTACCAGAGTTTAAAAAACCATAATTTAAACAAAATCTATTCAAGTTTATTTTACGTTTATTTCAAATGCAAATAATAAATAATTCAGTCAAAACTAAATTAATAAAACACAAATATATTTATAAGTTACAAAATAATAATATAATTATTTATTTTTCTGTTTTAAAAAGTGTGATCGCATTAAACACAACATATCTATTGTGTTATCAGCTAGACGTGATTTTTGTGCATATAATTCCTGACGCCGAAAATGTTCTTTCTGATTCCACGCTTGTCGGTGGAATCGACAAAAGAAAATTGTACACTTTCTCGAGTTCTTCCGGGTCTCTGATCCCATTAGATTCGAACAGGGTCAACTACCGACGAGCCTTTGTTTTTAGACTAATATTATTTTCGTCTTTTGTCTGTGGTTGAGCACTTAATTGATTGTCGATAGCTTTAACATAACACTTGGTATTTATTATGTAGATAATGCAGTAAGCTAGATAAATCAGTTCGTCTTTCTTTAATGCGGCATATTAGCTCCATTTTCATATCAATTGCCAGCTGGCCACTATGTTTGTCCAAATGCGACAGCATAAAGATGAAGATCGCGTTAGCAGTCAGAAGACATCTTGCCGGCAAAGTGACTCGACTCCCAATTTCATTGGTAACAGAACAGCAATATTTAATAAATACAGTTAATTAATACAGTTAAGATAGTTAATTAGTTAATTAGCTAAAATATAATTAATTAGTTAAAATTGTTAATAAATACAGTTAAGTTAGTTAATAAATACAGCAATACGTAATAAATGAAAAAGAAATGATAATTTTAATCATTGAATGACGAATTGATGAACACTGAGAGGAAAATACTTCTTTATTTTTTAAACTATTTCACCTGTATGTGAGTAATATATATCCATTTATTTTTAAAACAATATACTCGTTCGTATTCGTATGTAATAAAATATTAATAAAAAAGTGTCTAAAATCAAGCCCAACACTAATATAACCGACCAAGTGGCACAATTGTTAAAGCTTTGGCGCCTAGATCGGAAGGTTCTAAAACAGGTAATCTTTTATATCTCTGGTATCTGCGCATAAAAAAATAACTCTGACTTTTTAAAATGTCGTCGGTTTTTAATATAATCCATGAAGTCACATATACATAAAGAAACAATGATGTAGGTATCCCGACATTCTACCAAATTCGACAGACCGACCGACAAACACACAATATATTTATAATTTCTCATATGATTTAAATTATTGTTTTGTTTTCATCATTTTTTGTTAATAATAAAACCGGTTTTTAAGGGTAATAAAACCCGGTTTTTCGGTGATGTAAAATAACAAAAAAAGCCGGTTTTTCGAATACCGAAAACCCGGGTTGCAATCACTAATTGCAGGGGTTAAATGGTTTAGAAGTATAACAGTATAACTTACACTCAATTTTTATTATAATTAACATTTGTATTAACAATTTCTCACAATGGCTCAAACGACCATGTTAAGTTTCTCGTTATGCTCTTAGCCCTGAAATGCAAGTCTGTTGGTTTCTAGGGTCCAGGTCATGTTATTGAATAAAGATTTAAAAGAGTTCAGTAAGTTCAGCAACGATGTTCGTAATATCCAGCTTGTCCATCCAGTTGATTTGTGTCAAAAACCTACTGTTAACGGTGTTCATAATACCAGCCCAGATATCGCATTTCCTCTCTACAGATTTTTGAACAAGCATCAACAGAAATTATAATTTCTATTAACAACAAAGATCACTAAAGAATCCTAGCAAAAATTATTTTGTTCAAAACGAAAATATGCATCTAAAATCTTTACAAACTAATTCATTCGAAAAAAATGTTTTTCTTAGTTAAAAAATTAGATTTGAAAAAAAAAAAATTCTTGGAAACTCATTACGAATATAACATGTAAAATGTCAAAATCATCACAAAATCAGACGTAATTTGTAGCAGATTCTCTTAATGGATGATTAATTTTTTATTCTTTCAAACTTGATTGTCCATTTAATTTTCATACAAATATCTTAAAATTTAAAAATTCTATCTAACTATTTCATCAGTATTGTTCTTTTTATTATTTTATTTTGTTGAAAAAATTAAAAAAAAATAAAAATAAAATGTGTACATGAAACTATCAAATAACTAAATTTTATATCTCCAGAGCCCATCTCAGATTCATCCGAATGCGTCTTTTTTTTAAATCATAAAATCAAGATATGGAAAACTTCTTCCTTTAAATATTTTTTTCCTTAATTTTATGAACGAAAACGTTTCCTGAAGATTGTATAGCTTTCAATAAAATTTTACTATGAAATGATTTGATTAATTCAAACAACGTCAGTCATATCTCAATCAATAAAATACATGCAACAACATTTCGTTCAATTTCACTGACCTATAAACACATTTTTAACCGGTTTTCTTCAAACGTCATTTCAATGATTTTATTTACATATTTTTACACATTCAATTGACATTTTACTTGATGAATTATAAAAAAATTTGTCAACAACTTTTAACTTTTGTTTATTTAAACGAAACAAATTTATGTCAAAATGTCGATCTTATCAAAAATATGTCAAACAATTTTCAAAGAAATATATTCAACAAAAAGTGAAATTTTTTAAAATTAATCAAAATATAATAAATTATTTAAATCAAAAACAAAATTATTACACCCACAACATTGTAAGTAGTTTGTAAAACAAATTGTATTGAATGATACTGTTTCTTTTTTGAATAGAATAAAACACGGTTTAAGGTCTGTTGCATGTTTCATACAAAATATCGTTGAAGTATAATTTCAAGGAACTTTAACTTCGCCCAAACTAAACAAATATCCTGGATATTAAAAACGAGAAACAAACAATAACAGCTCAATTGTGTTTTCCTTTTTTAGAATTAAACCGATGTTAATAAATACTTGACTTTAAAATTTACATAAAAGAAAACAAAATTAATTTTTCTATTTTCCAAAAAAAAACTTAAGACCATAAGTCTTAAGGAAAATAAAAAACAAACCGTATTTAATTTAAATTTATTTTAAATCTCTTTCATGTGAAACAATTAAGTTATTGTTTTTTTATTTTCGGAAATTTTTTTTTGCTGCAAAAAATATGAAAAGGAAGGATTAGGAAAACAAGAATAAAATTGAGATGGTTAAGTTTAAAAGAATCCTGATATGAACATTTATTATTGTTGGACATGTGTTTTGGTTATTCATCAAATGTAAACAAAGGACACAAATAAATTTTCTAAAATCTAAAGAGTAATAATATTAGTTTAGAATCAAATGAAAACTTAAACAAATAAAAATAATTCGTTCACCATAAGTCATAACCTCAGGGGCCCTCCCGAGCACATAAATGTGAATTTGGACAATACTGTAAAGTTTGTATTGCATAACATTAAATTGGAACGGTGACAATTTTCCGAAAAACAAATTTCACAATATTGTCTAAATCGAATTTAGAAAATATTGTGAAATTCGTTTTCCGGAAAATCGTTACCGTAACCGTTTAATGTTATGCAATATAAACTTCAAAATATTGTCAAAATTCACATTCGGGAATAGGGCACCAGTGTTTTTTGTTTAAATTAAATAATTCGGTCACATAAACACCCAAAATCTGTTGTACTGGGGCCCTATTCCCGAACACATATTTGTCAATCGACAATATTGTCAATTTCACCAAAATGCTCAACAACTTTGTTTAAAAATGGTATTCTGTAACACAAATTTGTGTCAAGCAAATTATAACAAATTTTTACAAAATTATAAGGTCTGTGCAGTTGGCCGGGAACTTTTGATTTCTTAAAATTTTATATTTTACTATGATTGTACCTTGATTGGGAGGAATGAGGAGTTCAATTAAAATGATTGTACCTCTCTAGTTTAATTATTATGAACAAAACAAAATTGGGTTTCCAGTTAGCCGGTCATCAATTCATATTGATATTTTTCGGTAAATTATAGTTGATAACAATTCGAAATCGTTTGGGAGGAACAAAAATATAAGTTTTATTGATTGTACTACCGTAACTTATTAACAATTTTATATAAAACTTTTTGATTCTGAACCATTGACAACTGTCTAAATTTGCAAAACACACCGATGTTCCCCCTTACAGAATAGTTTCGAAGCTTTTATCATAAATGACTGCATTACCGACTGAAAACATTTAGTATTAAATTTATACGAGAGAGTCTTTTGTTTTACATATTTTGATATTACAGTTTACAGTTACATATTTTTATATTAATTTATTTTATCTAAGAAGGGTTAGAATTATTTTTAACAGTCAAACATCCTTTGATAAGAAATTTTAACTTTTAATATAAATAATTGATTTTCTAAGTTTTCCTTCCAATCCGTTTTATTTCAAACTGTTGCTATTTACGAATGATGAATTTTTATGGCAACCCATTAACGTTCATTTTTATTATTTATTTAATTATAAAAATGAACATTATTTGTTGTTTAACTTAAATAGGATATTATGGACATTAAATGCAAGTACTATAGATAGTAAGTAATATGCTAAAATTCTTACTATGTAAATGTAGTGGAAATATTTATTTATGTGAAAATCTATTTTATCGACCGACGTATCAACAATATCAAAACCGTTTAATTTTGTAAGAGACATAATTGTTTTAATTTAAAATTATAAAAATTTATAACAAATATCTTTCCATTCAAAAGTTTATTGAAAAAATAACTATTTCAAACCGTGAATCGAAAACGCTAGGAAAAATTTCTTCAATTTTAAAACATTCAGAAAATATTGTAGATGAATAAAAACTCCTGAATGCATTCTATACTTTTTTAGTATAATGACGTCACACAGTTGATTGAAAGAAACATACATGAGATAACATGAGAAGTTTTCGGCATGCATGCTAAGAACAATGCCTAATAATATATCATGGGAAGTTTTTATTGATTCAGTTTAACAAAACAAAATGTGCCCTCTAGTCTATATGTAACAAAGTCGTATTGGTGATCAATAAATTTCCAATCTTCACTAAATACAACTATACATATACATACAAATTTAACTAAAAACGTCTATTTACAGTGTTGCTAATTTTTATATTTGTTTAATAATTTAAAAGTAGTGTTTAATTCGTTAGAACTACCATCTGCAATACAATAGAATAAAAAAATATTGTATGAGATTTAATAAAAGTTTTAAAAAAAAAGCAAAATGAGATTTCGAACCTCTGTTAAACAATTAAAAAACGAATTTTTCGTGACGACTTAACGTCCACCACCAATTTTATTATTAAAACGTTGGAGTTGTATAAATTATTTAATGATTGTAAAAAAACGGTTTTCATGAGTCAAAAAACGGTGGTTATCATTATATGCAAGGGATGTAATTAGGATGTTTGACATTCCTGCATAGGATCTTGATGAAACGTTGGCAAATGATCCAGGTTCACTTGAAAAATGATCTGGATTCATTTCAAAATGGCGAGGTGTCTGCCGAACACCTCTAAGTTTAAATCAGGGTTGTGCCGTAGACAAAATAGATTACTTTACATGTATAGATTACGCATAGATTACGTGTAAATTACGCGAGATATTTTCGTGTAATCTATAATGTAAACTATTATGTAATCTATTTAATTAATATGTGCATTCTAAACTTTTTTAGCAATTAAATTAACTTTTTTCAAGATCGCAAGATCTTGTTTTTGACCATATTATTGATCATGTCTTTTGCGAAAAAATCGAAAAAAAATTTTCAGTAGGGATAATACAATATTTCCACATATTTCTTCTTAAATTAAAATTAATAGATTACACCAAATTTACATAGATGACATAGATTACATTACATAGATTACATGTAATGTAATCTATTTTAGATTACGCGTAAAGGAACAACCCTGGTTTAAATCTTCAATAACTTCTAGTCCCGGCTTACGATCTTATTGAAATTTGGTATATACGGTTTGTCCCTTCCGGATAAAAAGTTTTTTTTAATGTGTTTATCCCTACTGTAGCCTACAATTATTATCAATCGATTTTCATGAAACGTTGGTAAAAACTTTTAAGTAACATGAGAAAGATTTTATCAGCTTTTGGAATACATTGGATAAAAGGTTAGTGGGTCTACCATACAACAGGTGTTTTTTCCAACATGTTTTTTATGTTTGTTAGGAGCATACAATCTTCGTTCGTGTATGAAATTTGATTTTTTTGCATCTTTGGAAAAAGATGCAAATATGTATGACAAGGAGTTGATTAGTTTTTGAGTGATATTGAACAAAGTGGTGGGGGGTTCACCGAGCACCTGTTTTTTTTAAAGCTCAATAACATCTGTATCTGATAATCGAATTGGACGAAACTTGGTACATAAGCATTTAGTATGGTTCAAAACAGTTCTACATCCCAACTGCCGGTTTTTCACTTGCGGTGAAACATTTTTGTTTGCATTTTTTTCAGTGTCTTGATGAGGCAGTATAGTAGCCTGCAATAATGAGTGTTTATGATGAAACTTATGAAAAAGGACTCAATTAGTGTGAGAAGATAATGATCAACCTTTGGGACACATTGATCAAAGGTGTGTACTGTGTGGGTCCACCATACAACTGCTGACTTTTCACACTGTGTTTTTAAAGTTTGTTGGGAGCAAACAGAGTTTGTTCCTTAATCAATTTTGATGATACTTTGATAAAAGATGGAGTTTTGCATGACAAAAAACTGATTAGTTTTTGGACAGGATTGGGATAAGTGATGGAGCGTCTCCGCTCGGACCTATTTATTTCAAACTTCAATAACATCAGTTCCTGATAATTGATTTTAAATAAACATGGTATATATGCTTAGAGTATAGCGGTTTGTCGCTTGCGCTACCGGTAAATTTTTTTTATTTTCTATTCGTACAACAAGATTTAGTTCTGTTGGGTTACTTCAGCTTTCTTAAATGTTTTTATAATTAGAACTACGCAAATACGCTATAACATCGGTCACTAATTGAAGTATTTGATGGGTATTAGCTCACTATATATCCAGAACATTTTGTTTCCAGAGCTGTGGTAAAGTTAGCCTATGCATCAGCTTCGCAATATTTGTTTATTGGTTTTATTTTAAACTCCTATTATAAAAATACATATTATTTGTGAATCAGTTAAAATTAGGTATCAATAATTAACGGTTCTTAAAACATTAAATATGCCAACATTTTTTTATTGAATTGTATTCAAATATATGTCTAAATTAAAATATAGTTAAAGTTGTTAAAATAAAATGTTAATGAATTACCGTTAGAACAAGATCCACTTTTACAAGATATTGGCCTGTTTGCATCTTTATCAGAAATAAACTCAAAAAAAAGTTGAGTTGAATGAAGATACTGTTCATTTAAAGTAACCTCACAAAGTCCTATTACTGATTAATTAATTTTCAATCTTCCGTAAACACAACAAGACCCTGGTTAAACATTCCAATTCAAACCTATCGAATCCTATTAAATCTAATATAATTTCAATAGGATTAAATTGGATTGAATTGGTTTAATAGGAAGACTTCGATCTACCAATTAAAATTCAATCGGAATGAATGGGATTTAACAGGAAAAGAGGTTCTGTAGGATTCTAAATGAAATTTCCAATTGAATTTCAATCGGAAATCAAGAGATTCAATAGGAAAAAGAAACTTAGAAAAAAATTAAACAATCTTATAAATTTAACAGGATTTAATTGGAAAAGATTTAATAGGAATGAATAGGATTAATCGGAATTCTGCAATGGAAATTTCCAATTAATTCCTATTAATATACATTTCCTATAGATTCCGGTTGAAAAATAAAATAGAGATATTTAACAGGAATGAATAGGATTGTATTGGAAATAGATTTTTTGAATAGGAATTAATTGAAAATTCCCAATGCAGAATTCCAATTAATCCAATTAATTTTTTTCAATTGGTTTCAATTGGAATGTTTAACCAGGGATATATATATATATATATATATATATATATATATATATATATATATATATATATATATATATATATATATATATATATATATATATATATATATATATATATATATATATATATATATATGTACATTAACATATTATATTGCTATTTAACTCAATGAAATTTATGTAAAACCTTCTATTCAGTGTTGCTCATCTTTACATTTTTTTATTTCTTTAAGAATGCATAATATGGTCATAATAGCAAACGTTATGCAGAACTCGTTAAAATTACCATCTACCATCTTCTGACTTTTAAACCAAATGACTAAATTACCAAATATTGTATGAAATGTAAAAATAAAAAAAAACATAAAAAAACAGGATTTGAACCCATGCTAAGCTAAAAATAGCAAACGAATATTTCTGTGTCGCCTTAATGCTCACCATCACGTACATACTTGTAATTGTGTAAATATATTTAATAATTTTAAACCAAAATAATGATTATTCGTGTAATCTGCAATATACGATCGAATTTAATTCGATGTGAGAGACAATGGAATCAATATCTAAATCGGGAATCGATATCTAAAATAAATGGGTGAAACACCTTTTTACCGACCTGATACAGTTTTTCCCCATAAAAAACTCAAAACCAAACCGTTATCTTCAAACACAAACTTAAACAATTCTTCTGGTTATGTAACAAACAATCCAGACCTATATATTCTAACAAACCCGTTGGTCAAAATTCCAACAATTCTTTAATTCCGTTAAATAAAAACTCAAAATTTTCATCAAACATTTTTGATGAAAATCCAAACGATCTGAAAAAAAAACGTTTGATTTTAGAGGTTGAAGAATAACAAGCAACAATTTATGTGAAATATGTTTACAATAGTAAGTGAATGTAAAAAAATCTACCTATTGCAATTTTGGCCTCTGATCCGATTATCATGTCATATATTTGGCACTAAAATTTTTCCAAAATGCCGAGATAACGCACACTGAATTTTTTTATAAAATCTACGTAAAAGTACGTTTATGTATGTGTGAATGTATACATCAATATCCTCCCTTTAAATGTTCATAATATTGGTGTTTTCTAAAAATATGGTCAAGGTTTTATGATTGAATGACAAAATATTGTGTATGTACATTATTTTTAAGTAGACAAGGTCAAATAATATTTAATATTTCTTTTAGTTTTTTTGGGAGAATATGTATTTCATATTTGGGTTATGGATTTTTTTTTTGTTGTCATAGGTTAGTTACAAAATTTTACATTTTTGGAATCTGCTTTTATTATTAAATGGAATAACATATATTTTATTGATATCGGTCGTTTACCAAATAAATTTGAATAGGCTTTGATTTTGTTTGAGTTTGCAGTCATATGTAGTCATGCATTTTAGGGTGGTCCACTACTTCATGGGTTAAAAGAGTGGTGAACTGAAATCACCAATTATTCACATTGTGAGAATTTACATTGAATGCAAGAATAGGCATTTTAATATATAAATAAAATAAATGAAAATAAATGGGTGAAATATCAATTTACCAACTGAAATAAATTTAATTAAAAATAAAACCCTCCACAAATTTGTTAAACAGTTCATTTAAATCCAAACGATCTCAAAAATTATTGGTTAAGTATTACTCACTATGCCCTTGAAAATAAAATTGATTATAAACTCAACGCAACCCCAATCAACAAAGAAATGAAATGTGTGCATAGTTTTAACCAACCGTTTTTAGGCCCGCTATACACTTGAGCTAAGCTATGCAAACTATGCGAACTATGTTTTTTGTTTATAACGTAATTATACAAAAAAACATTACAGAAACATAACATTTAAAAAATAAAATCAAAACAGAAACATTACATTTTTTTAAAAAATCATTATTTGCATTATTCGCATAGTTCGCATAGTTTAGCCCAAATGTATAGCGGGCCTTAAGGTCGTTTGAATTTTGATCAACAACTATTAAAGCTCGTTGGTTGGCATAGGCGTAACTAGGTAGGGGCCCACAGGGCCCGGCCTCCCCTAGACGAATTTTGGCCCCCCCTAGAAAATGAAATTAGTGAAACATATATGTCTGTTAGAGAAAATGAAATTGTATTTTTTAACCAAGTAAATAACTTTTTACAATTATTTCAAAAGAGAATTAGTGGTTGTAATATATGATCACTGCCACTGGAAAAAACCATCTACCATTAAAGTATTGGAATCAATAAAATCGAACTAGATTTTGACAATTTTAAAAAACTTACAGTTCATACCATTGATCTTCGTTTCAAATTAATAAGTAAATTTCAACTTAAAAAAGTTTGTCATTTCTCAAGAGGGTTAGGCGACAGAGGTCCATTCTCCAAACCAAAAATGTTGTCAAAAGTGTAGTAGGGAGCAAATTTTGGGATTACGGGCCACCATATGCCATATCTATTTATTTATTTATTACTCCATTAACAATTCAATACTGAATATCCCAAAGATGAAGTTCCCAAAAATTTCCAATTTACTTGATTTTTCGCTTTTCGTCGCCAAAAACAGCTCGCATGTTGAACAATGCTTTCCTTCCATCTTCTTTTAGGCTGACCCCTACTTTTCTTGCTTGTTGGTGTCCAAGCCTCTATAATTGATGGTGTTTGATCTGGAGGACACCTTGCAACATGGCCAGCCCAGTTCTGCATTTCAATTTATTCGTTGTAGATACAACGTCTTTCTCTTTGGTTTTCCTTCGGATCTTCTGATTGCTTATTTTGTCTGATATTCTTATCTTCAGCATAGATCTCTCCATATTCCTTTGAGCAACAGCTAGTTTGTTCTTATCATCTTCAGTTAAAGCCCATGTTTGAAAGCCGTAAGGGAACACGGGAAGGATGCAAGAGTCATATAATAAGCAGCAGTAAATCTTCTTAAAACTGATAACCTTCTGCCTAAAGCACTCAATACTAAAAACATACTTAATGAGAATGTGATTGTCTCCAACAAGTCTCAGGCTAATTTGTCGTCACAGTCTGATCGTCATGTGAGTAAAAGAATTAATATCAATCGGCCTCCACATAAATTGCTGTCTTATCAGGGTAATACTGAATATGATGGAATAGTTGGCACTGCGTCTATGAATGAGACGATTCGCTCTGTGGAAACAATTCACTATAAGCATCTTTATGTCACCAGACTTGATCCGAAAACTAAAATTGATGATTTGGTATTCTACATCAAGAGCAAGATAAACATTGACGATAGTAAGAAATTTTCTATTCGTCCATTGATACCGAGAAATGTTGAACTCAGTCGCTTAAATTTTATTTCATTCAAGATCGGTCTTACTGAGGATTTATTTGATTTAGCACTAAACGCTACCATCTGGCCTAAAGGTGTTTTGGTTGGTCAGTTTACCGATCGTCCTAAAACATCATCTTCTTCAAAAAACTTGGAACGAAACAACTTTTGCGATCCAGCGTCGTAAGAGATGATAATGCTGCCGGTCAATATAATAATGCTTTTTTAGATCTAAATCGTATATGTAAAAATATTCTTCAAATTCATTTCAACAACTCTAGTGGTATTCGATCCAAGGCAGATAAAATTTATATGTCCACTTTGAATACCAATTTTGATGTTGTTGCTTTAGTCGAAACCTCACTGACATGCAGCTTTAACTCCGAAGAATTTTTTACTGAAAACTATCTAGTGTTTCGTCGGGATAGATAATGTCGGGATAGATAATATGTGAAGAACTAAAGGGTGGTGGAATTTTAATTGCAATTTAAGCCAATCTCCAATCTGCTGTCGTGTATACGTCAACTAGCGAGCTTGAGTTTCTAGCTGTAAAAATCAAGTGTGGTCGGAAATGGATTTATTTGTGTGCAGCCTATATTCGTCCAAGGAGTTCACGTGAAACTTACATGAAACTAATTGATTCAGTTGCCACAGTTTTAACTTTAATGGATGAATCGGATGAAATTATTGTACTTGGTGACTTTAATTTACCACTTATTGAATGGTTTTGGGTGAATGAAGACGAATTTTCTTCTACGTCAACCAATGAAATGTCTAATGAATTTTTAGATAATCTTACTAGTTTTGGACTTAAACAGTATAATCGCATCTTTAACAATCACAATAGAATGTTGGATCTCATTTTTTCTTCATGTGATCAGCTTGCAGTTTTTTTATTGTTTATTTTTTTTTTTTTTAATACAGTGTGTTGTGTAGTAGGAATTACAATATGTGTCACAATAACACATAAAAACCTTTTAAGACCAAGGTCCCACAACAACATAAGTTCAAAGGTGTTGATGGACGTAAATCTTTCTTTTTTTGTTTTTTTATATTTTTTGTTAAAGAATGGATAACTAAACAAAAAATCCTATCACTGACAAAATATGACATAGGCCAATATTTTATGATAGAATAGAGAAAATTAAAGTAAATTAAAAGGCAAATAGCAAATTTTTACAAAAATTTGCTGGAACAAAACAAAAATGTAGTTGCCAATAATCCAGCCGGTTGCATATTCCTTGATCCTGTGACGCACAGTCTTTCTTAATGATTGAAGCCCACACAAAGTTATATGAAGGCTCCTTTCTTCAAGAAAGCAATAGCCCATCATCAAGAATTATTTCACAGCTAAGGTTGAGGGTGCTACCGTTGACTGAATACAGTTCATCCGCCACCACCCCTAAGATGTCACCTTGGCTAGTGATATCTAACTACTATTGCCAGTGGTATGTGATATCTCACGTTAACTCGTATGTCAATAGCAAGGACTGGAGTACGCGGGGTTGTCACACCCATAGATCGAAAATTAAAAAAAAAATTTCAAAACAATAAAAACTGATCCCTCCATGCGGGAAGATTTAGCGGGCTGCTCTAGTATTTATCATAAACCGTTACAATTGGAATTAAATTTTATTGACTGTGTTGAAAATATTGATAATTCATTTCCGTATTTTAATTTTTCTAAGGGTGATTATAGTTCTTTTAATTTGTTCTTGAATTCCATTGATTGGTTTTCTTTATTTAACGGTCTTAATGTAAATGATTGTGTATGTAAATTTGATGGAACTTTAAAAAACGGGATAAATAAATTTGTTCCTGTTTGTCATAGTATTGAGTCATATCGGGAACCATGGTTTAATAAAAAGTTAATTAATCTAAGAAATCGCCGTGTTAAAGCTCAAAAATTTTACAAGAACAACCAAACCACTTCTGCTTACTCTACTTTTTGTATTCGTCGTAATGAATTTAAAACTTTGAATAATTTTTTGTATAAATCATATATGTTGCAAATTGAATCAGAAATTTCAATTAATCCTAAGAATTTTTGGTCATTTATCGACTCAAAGCGAAAAACTAATGGCTATCCTAAGACTATGAACTTAAATGATGTTTATGCTTCAAGCCCTGAAGATATCTGTAATTTATTTGCGTCCTATTTTAAAACAGTGTATTGCTCTGAAGATGGCGATTCAAACTCCCCATTTACTTGCTCCTCATCTGGTAGTCCTTACAACCACTTGCAATTTTCCATGGATGAAATCATTGAGGGATTGAATGAACTTGACATCTCTAAAGGTGCTGGGCCAGATGGCTTGCCTCCTATCCTATTCAAGAGTTGCTTATGTTCTGTGGCTGGTCCACTAATGTTAATTTTCAACAAGAGCTTATCCACCGGTATATTTCCAGAAACTTGGAAGTTGTCTTTCATAAGGCCAATTTTCAAATCTGGTAAGCGTGATGATATTAGTACATACAGAGGTATTGCTTTAATTTCAGTGTTGCCGAAGTTTTTTGAAAAACTAGTTAAACATTTTTTGGAATTTCATATTAAAAAGTCTATTGCTCAAGAACAACATGGTTTTTTATCTGGACGTTCACCACTAATTTAGTGTTATTCTCGCGTTATATCTCGGATGCACTGCAAAACTTTGAGCAAGTTGATGTTGTATACACTGATTTTAGCAGTGCGTTTGATAAGGTTAAACACCCTAAATTATTACTCAAGCTTGACAAACTTGATTGTGAAATGATTCCTATTAAATGGATTTCATCGTATCTATCCCAGCGTACGCAGTATGTCAAAATTGGTAGTTATTGTTCTACGACTTTTAAAGTAACTTCTGGTGTACCGCAAGGTAGTCATCTTGGACCTTTGCTTTTCATTTTATTTATTAATGATGTTTGTCACTGTTTTAAATTTCTTAAATTTCTATTATATGCAGATGATATGAAAGCCTATATTACTATAAAATCAATCACTGATACAATTAATTTCCAAAGTGATTTGAATAGATTACATATTTGGACTGTAGAAATGAGCTGTTTTTGAATATCTCTAAATGTAAAATTATGTCAATTTTTAAAAACAAATCACCTATCTTAGTTACTTATCATTTCTGCAATAATAGTTTAGAACGGGTATATAAGCTCAAAGATTTAGGTATTATTTTCACAGCTTCATACTCATTTAATGATCATTTTGATTATATGATTGGACGAGCTAATTCAATGCTAGGGTTCATCAAACGTAATACTAAAGATTTCTGTGATCCATTAACGCTCAAAACACTTTATTGTGCATATGTCAGATCAATTTTGGAATATGGTTCTGTAATCTGGAATCCGCTGTATGTTATCCATTCGACACGAATTGAAAGCGTGCAGAAAATGTTTCTTATTTTTGCTCTGAATAGATTACCTTCAAATAAAACTTTTCAGTTTTCTTTAGAACCTTATGCAAGTCTATTAGAGCTTTTGACTTTGAAGACGCTGTATAGGAGAAGAGAGGTTGCTTGTGCGATTTTTGCTAGAGATGTTTTGTGTTGTCGGATTGATTGCTCAAATTTATTGTATTATTTCGATATATATGTTCCATCTCGGCAGCTTCGCCAACGTGGTATATTTTTTGCAATTAATTTCAGTAGTACTAATTATGGCTCTAATGAATCAATTAACAACTGTCTAAGAATCTTTAATAAAGTCTTTGAATGCTTTGATTTCATGATATCGAGAAATGTTTTTAAAAGATTCGTATTCAATGTTTTCGATTTGAAGAGAGTCAACATTTTGGTTATTCATTATCTTAGTTTTCATTACATTTTGAGTCAAAAATATTGGCCGGGTTTAATCGATGAAAACACGATATCCTGTTAAAAAGTAAGTTATATTAGGTTTGCATGGAGAGATCAGTTTTTGTTGATTTGTAAATTTTTGTTTGAGAAGCAGTGAAGCGTTAAAAATTTCTTTATTACTTTTCATTGAAAACTTATCACTTCACCGCTCCACAGTCAGAATGTAGCTGCAGCCGCTGTTATTGGCATTATGGGTTAACGTGAGGTTTTCTATATTGCTGGTTTAAGCTAAGGGACAACGAATGAATTGAAATGCAGACCTGGGCTGGCCATGTTGCAAGGTATCCTCCAGAACAAACACCATCAATTATAGAGGCTTGGACACCAACAAGCAAGAAAAGTAGGGGTCAACCTAAAAGAAGATGGAAGGAAAGCATTGTTCAACATGCGAGCTGTTTTTGGCGACGAAAAGCGAAAAATCAAGTAAATTGGACATTTTTGGGAACTTCATCTTTGGGATATTCAGTATTGAATTGTTAATGGAGTAATAAATAAATATGGCAATCCCGTAATCCCAAAATTTGCTCCCTACTACACTTTTGACAACATTTTTGGTTTGGAGAATGAACCTCTGTCGCCTAACCCTCTCGAGAAATGACAAACTTTTTAAAGTTTAAATTTACTTATTAATTTGAAACGAAGATCATAGGTATGAACTGTAAGTTTTTTAAAATTGTCAAAATCTAGTTCGATTTTATTGATTCCAATACTTTAATGGCAGATGTTTTTTTCCAGTGAGTGATCATATATCACAACCACTAATTCTCTTTTGAAATAATTGTAAAAAGTGATTTACTTGGTTAAAAAATACAATTTCATTTTCTTTAATAGACAAATTTGTGGAGGGTTTTATTTTTAATTAAATTTATTTCAGTTGGTAAATTGATATTTCACCCATTTATTTTCATTTATTTTATTTATATATTAAAATGCCTATTCTTGTATTCAATGTAAATTCTCACAATGTGAATAATTGGTGATTTCAGTTCACCACTCTTTTAACCCATGAAGTAGTGGACCACCCTAAAATGCATGACTACATATGACTGCAAACTCAAACAAAATCAAAGCCTATTCAAATTTATTTGGTAAACGACCGATATCAATAAAATATATGTTATTCCATTTAATAATAAAAGCAGATTCCAAAAATGTAAAATTTTGTAACTAACCTATGACAACAAAAAAAAAATCCATAACCCAAATATGAAATACATATTCTCCCAAAAAAACTAAAAGAAATATTAAATATTATTTGACCTTGTCTACTTAAAAATAATGTACATACACAATATTTTGTCATTCAATCATAAAACCTTGACCATATTTTTAGAAAACACCAATATTATGAACATTTAAAGGGAGGATATTGATGTATACATTCACACATACATAAACGTACTTTTACGTAGATTTTATAAAAAAATTCAGTGTGCGTCATCTCGGCATTTTGGAAAAATTTTAGTGCCAAATATATGACATGATAATCGGATCAGAGGCCAAAATTGCAATAGGTAGATCTTTTTACATTCACTTACTATTGTAAACATATTTCACATAAATTGTTGCTTGTTATTCTTCAACCTCTAAAATCAAACGTTTTTTTTTTCAGATCGTTTGGATTTTCATCAAAAATGTTTGATGAAAATTTTGAGTTTTTATTTAACGGAATTAAAGAATTGTTGGAATTTTGACCAACGGGTTTGTTAGAATATATAGGTCTGGATTGTTTGTTACATAACCAGAAGAATTGTTTAAGTTTGTGTTTGAAGATAACGGTTTGGTTTTGAGTTTTTTATGGGGAAAAACTGTATCAGGTCGGTAAAAAGGTGTTTCACCCATTTATTTTAGATATCGATTCCCGATTTAGATATTGATTCCATTGTCTCTCACATCGAATTAAATTCGATCGTATATTGCAGATTACACGAATAATCATTATTTTGGCTTAAAATTATTAAATATATTTACACAATTACAAGTATGTACGTGATGGTGAGCATTAAGGCGACACAGAAATATTCGTTTGCTATTTTTAGCTTAGCATGGGTTCAAATCCTGTTTTTTTATGTTTTTTTTTATTTTTACATTTCATACAATATTTGGTAATTTAGTCATTTGGTTTAAAAGTCAGAAGATGGTAGATGGTAATTTTAACGAGTTCTGCATAACGTTTGCTATTATGACCATATTATGCATTCTTAAAGAAATAAAAAAATGTAAAGATGAGCAACACTGAATAGAAGGTTTTACATAAATTTCATTGAGTTAAATAGCAATATAATATGTTAATGTACATATATATATATATATATATATATATATATATATATATTAGACTGGTCGTTAAAAACTAAATTTTCCGAGACGCCCCCTAGAAAAATTCTTTGTGGTCAAAAAACCACAACGGCATTATTTTTTTTTTTTTTAAATCAAAAGAACACGTGCCGCAAAATCGTTGAAGTTGATTTTTTGAAAAATTCGTAGATTTTTTCAAATATCTCATAAAATATGCAGATGTCAAAAAAAATCACATTATTATTTTTGTAGGAAATTTAATTTTCTACAAAAAAGGTACATGTCATTTTTTCCCGAAAACGTATAGTTCTCATGATATTTTGAAAATGAACTTGTAAGTTTTCGTAATTTTAAAAAAACATAAAAAATAAAGATGACGAAAAACTCCTAATTTTCTTCTTATGCTATAGAATGAAATGTATAAAAAAATAATCGTGACAAAAAAAATCAAAATTAGTACTTTTTCGTCGAAATTTTCATCATTTGGTTCTACGAGTTTCGAAGAATTTCAAGTTTTATTTCAAAATATCATCAGAAATATAGGTTTTAGGAAAAAAATGACTTGGACCTTTTTTGTAGAGAATTAAATTTCCTGCAAAAATGATTAAGTGATTTTTTTTGACATCTGCATATTTTATGAGATATTAACAATTTTATCAAAAAATAAACTTCGATGATTTTGCGGCACGTGTTCTTTTCACTTAAAAAAAAAAAAAATAAAGCCGTTATGGTTTTTCGACCACAAAGAATTTTTCTGGGCGGCGTCTCGGAAAATTTAGTTTTTAACGACCAGTCTAATATATATATATATATATATATATATATATATATATATATCCCTGGTTAAACATTCCAATTGAAACCAATTGAAAAAAATTAATTGGATTAATTGGAATTCTGCATTGGGAATTTTCAATTAATTCCTATTCAAAAAATCTATTTCCAATACAATCCTATTCATTCCTGTTAAATATCTCTATTTTATTTTTCAACCGGAATCTATAGGAAATGTATATTAATAGGAATTAATTGGAAATTTCCATTGCAGAATTCCGATTAATCCTATTCATTCCTATTAAATCTTTTCCAATTAAATCCTGTTAAATTTATAAGATTGTTTAATTTTTTTCTAAGTTTCTTTTTCCTATTGAATCTCTTGATTTCCGATTGAAATTCAATTGGAAATTTCCTTTAGAATCATACAGAACCTCTTTTCCTGTTAAATCCCATTCATTCCGATTGAATTTTAATTGGTAGATCGAAGTCTTCCTATTAAACCAATTCAATCCAATTTAATCCTATTGAAATTATATTGGATTTAATAGGATTCGATAGGTTTGAATTGGAATGTTTAACCAGGGTCTTGTTGTGTTTACGGAAGATTGAAAATTAATTAATCAGTAATAGGACTTTGTGAGGTTACTTTAAATGAACAGTATCTTCATTCAACTCAACTTTTTTTTGAGTTTATTTCTGATAAAGATGCAAACAGGCCAATATCTTGTAAAAGTGGATCTTGTTCTAACGGTAATTCATTAACATTTTATTTTAACAACTTTAACTATATTTTAATTTAGACATATATTTGAATACAATTCAATAAAAAAATGTTGGCATATTTAATGTTTTAAGAACCGTTAATTATTGATACCTAATTTTAACTGATTCACAAATAATATGTATTTTTATAATAGGAGTTTAAAATAAAACCAATAAACAAATATTGCGAAGCTGATGCATAGGCTAACTTTACCACAGCTCTGGAAACAAAATGTTCTGGATATATAGTGAGCTAATACCCATCAAATACTTCAATTAGTGACCGATGTTATAGCGTATTTGCGTAGTTCTAATTATAAAAACATTTAAGAAAGCTGAAGTAACCCAACAGAACTAAATCTTGTTGTACGAATAGAAAATAAAAAAAATTTACCGGTAGCGCAAGCGACAAACCGCTATACTCTAAGCATATATACCATGTTTATTTAAAATCAATTATCAGGAACTGATGTTATTGAAGTTTGAAATAAATAGGTCCGAGCGGAGACGCTCCATCACTTATCCCAATCCTGTCCAAAAACTAATCAGTTTTTTGTCATGCAAATCTCCATCTTTTATCAAAGTATCATCAAAATTGATTAAGGAACAAACTCTGTTTGCTCCCAACAAACTTTAAAAACACAGTGTGAAAAGTCAGCAGTTGTATGGTGGACCCACACAGTACACACCTTTGATCAATGTGTCCCAAAGGTTGATCATTATCTTCTCACACTAATTGAGTCCTTTTTCATAAGTTTCATCATAAACACTCATTATTGCAGGCTACTATACAGCCTCATCAAGACACTGAAAAAAATGCAAACAAAAATGTTTTACCGCAAGTGAAAAACCGGCAGTTGGGATGTAGAACTGTTTTGAACCATACTAAATGCTTATGTACCAAGTTTCGTCCAATTCGATTATCAGATACAGATGTTATTGAGCTTTTAAAAAAACAGGTGCTCGGTGAACCCCCCACCACTTTGTTCAATATCACTCAAAAACTAATCAACTCCTTGTCATACATATTTGCATCTTTTTCCAAAGATGCAAAAAAATCAAATTTCATACACGAACGAAGATTGTATGCTCCTAACAAACATAAAAAACATGTTGGAAAAAACACCTGTTGTATGGTAGACCCACTAACCTTTTATCCAATTTATTCCAAAAGCTGATAAAATCTTTCTCATGTTACTTAAAAGTTTTTACCAACGTTTCATGAAAATCGATTGATAATAATTGTAGGCTACAGTAGGGATAAACACATTAAAAAAAACTTTTTATCCGGAAGGGACAAACCGTATATACCAAATTTCAATAAGATCGAAAGCCGGGACTAGAAGTTATTGAAGATTTAATTAAACTTAGAGGTGTTCGGCAGACACCTCGCCATTTTGAAATGAATCCAGATCATTTTTCAAGTGAACCTGGATCATTTGCCAACGTTTCATCAAGATCCTATGCAGGAATGTCAAACATCCTAATTACATCCCTTGCATATAATGATAACCACCGTTTTTTGACTCATGAAAACCGTTTTTTTACAATCATTAAATAATTTATACAACTCCAACGTTTTAATTATAAAATTGGTGGTGGACGTTAAGTCGTCAAGAAACATTCGTTTTTTAATTGTTTAACAGAGGTTCGAAATCTCATTTTGCTTTTTTTTTAAAACTTTTATTAAATCTCATACAATATTTTTTTATTCTATTGTATTGCAGATGGTAGTTCTAACGAATTAAACACTACTTTTAAATTATTAAACAAATATAAAAATTAGCAACACTGTAAATAGACGTTTTTAGTTAAATTTGTATGTATATGTATAGTTGTATTTAGTGAAGATTGGAAATTTATTGATCACCAATACGACTTTGTTACATATAGACTAGAGGACACATTTTGTTTTGTTAAACTGAATCAATAAAAACTTCCCATGATATATTATTAGGCATTGTTCTTAGCATGCATGCCGAAAACTTCTCATGTTATCTCATGTATGTTTCTTTCAATCAACTGTGTGACGTCATTATACTAAAAAAGTATAGAATGCATTCAGGAGTTTTTATTCATCTACAATATTTTCTGAATGTTTTAAAATTGAAGAAATTTTTCCTAGCGTTTTCGATTCACGGTTTGAAATAGTTATTTTTTCAATAAACTTTTGAATGGAAAGATATTTGTTATAAATTTTTATAATTTTAAATTAAAACAATTATGTCTCTTACAAAATTAAACGGTTTTGATATTGTTGATACGTCGGTCGATAAAACAGATTTTCACATAAATAAATATTTCCACTACATTTACATAGTAAGAATTTTAGCATATTACTTACTATCTATAGTACTTGCATTTAATGTCCATAATATCCTATTTAAGTTAAACAACAAATAATGTTCATTTTTATAATTAAATAAATAATAAAAATGAACGTTAATGGGTTGCCATAAAAATTCATCATTCGTAAATAGCAACAGTTTGAAATAAAACGGATTGGAAGGAAAACTTAGAAAATCAATTATTTATATTAAAAGTTAAAATTTCTTATCAAAGGATGTTTGACTGTTAAAAATAATTCTAACCCTTCTTAGATAAAATAAATTAATATAAAAATATGTAACTGTAAACTGTAATATCAAAATATGTAAAACAAAAGACTCTCTCGTATAAATTTAATACTAAATGTTTTCAGTCGGTAATGCAGTCATTTATGATAAAAGCTTCGAAACTATTCTGTAAGGGGGAACATCGGTGTGTTTTGCAAATTTAGACAGTTGTCAATGGTTCAGAATCAAAAAGTTTTATATAAAATTGTTAATAAATTACGGTAGTACAATCAATAAAACTTATATTTTTGTTCCTCCCAAACGATTTCGAATTGTTATCAACTATAATTTACCGAAAAATATCAATATGAATTGATGACCGGCTAACTGGAAACCCAATTTTGTTTTGTTCATAATAATTAAACTAGAGAGGTACAATCATTTTAATTGAACTCCTCATTCCTCCCAATCAAGGTACAATCATAGTAAAATATAAAATTTTAAGAAATCAAAAGTTCCCGGCCAACTGCACAGACCTAAAATTATAACAGATTTTTGGTACTAGATTCGTACTTTTGACAACTAACTTTTTTAGTCTTAAAACATGCAAAATAAAATAAAAATATATTTAATAAATAAATATGTTTTAATGATATTTATATAAAAATATGATTATTTAATATTATTAAAGACTTAATTTTGCGTTATAAATTAATTTTTACGCCAATCGATGAAATTTGTATAAAAAAGTCAACACACAAAACATAAAGCAAAATTGTGATTTTGACAGTAACTATATTGTTCTTGTCAGATTCACAATATTGTTTTGAATTTTCACCAAATTGGTGTTACATAATACGAAATTCACAATATTGTGTGAATTTACAATATTGTGATGACATTTATGTGTTCGAGAATAGGGTCCCTACTCGTACCGGTTGCTAAACGAGGTCCACAGCCAAACTAAAATTGTTTATAGTTGCTAAAAAAAACTATTTCGAATATAATAGTTGCACAATTCATAGTACATATGTCAATGAACTGTATGAGATATGTTTGTTATATATTTTAAATCGTTTAAGTTTGAACTTACTCCTAACTTATTGATTCAGGCAAATTTTTCCAGTTATATGTAGTTCAGAGAAAGAAACTTACACAATTCTATCCGAATGACAGTGTCGTCTCGCGAAACGTACAGGTACTCACGCTATAAAACGGTGTTATGAATATGTTTGGGGAATCAGACAATATATTTTATCTGAACGTCACTGCTGACGAATAAATTTATACAAAACAACGGAGTTGTCAACAGTGCGAGGATTAAGCATTTGGAGTCAAATTTCGTTTACTCACGTAAACGTATAGTCGGTCTTTGAACAGAATCACTCGGTGCCAGTTCTGTTTAAATGATTTTAGAAATAGAGGTGAACTTAGTCAGTCTGTAGGTTTCGTTAGTATGTGGGTTTAAAGTGAAGTTCTTGAGAATGAAATACAAAACAACATTGTATTCAAACTCAAGTTTCAGATATACAATATTTCAAAAATAAAATCAACGTCACATTGTTTCTAAGAAAATGTGTCAAAACATGAAATAAAATATATCCAAAATAATTGCGTAGATTTCTGGAGCGTTCTTTGTGAAGAATTGATTTTCCAACAATACACTTACAATTAAGAAAAATTAAATAAACGGAATGCCTTTTATAGAACGAGAGTTAGTTTAAATTAGACTGCGATAATGTAAAGTTATTATAAATTAGATTGCGATTTAAGTGGAATGTTGAAAATTAGTTGGATAGTAATTGCAAACGCAACGCTGTATCGTAAACATAAGACTGTGTAGAGTTACTTTGTAATTGTAAATAAAGTTTTTAGTGTTGTATAAGAAAAATTTTGTGTATTATTTTGGCTGTTAAGTACTGAAAACTTCTACAATCAACCGTTGCAACTTTTGAAGCTGTTCAATATTTTTGTTAAAGAATTTTGTTTGCAGAAATGTTCTCATGTTATTGTGAAACAATGGTATGGTTAAATACTTAATAAAACCTGGTGCTTTTGCTTACTAATCAGTGATCGAATCCAAAAGGTGATTTTGGAATTTCCGTTTATCGAATTGAGAGTAATGCCAAAGTTTGTAATATGTCAAAAACCATTCGCAAAAAGTTATTGGTCTCCAAAATTACCATATTAAAACACAAAATTGAATTTGATAAGAATTAATTTCGTATGAATGCACATTTTTTGTTAAATTTAGATGCAGTGGCGTAGCGAACTACGGGTTTTATCGGGTTTAAACCCCCCGCCATTGAAATTTTAAAGTTTCTGTAATCTAGAAGAATTGCTCTAATATATTATGATTTCTTTCCCTGGTATCTTACGAATGAATTGAACAGTTGCTTTCTTTTCGTTCCACAGAACACCACCCCCCACTATGTTGTCATAGTGATAGCACACTTACTCACTAGCACACATACTCAAAAAGTTGGCTGCCAGCTGGATGCCACGATGCGTACTATAAGTGGTGCTATCAGATCCACCCCTTTTCCTTGGCCCCTGTGTTAAGCAATATCACTCCACCTGCACTCAGACGCTCGCATGCTTTTATGCGTGAACATAAAAAGGTAACAAGCAACATCACGTTACCCGTGCACGAATATTACGGTGACCACACTCGTTGTCGATTGAAGTCAAGAAAGCCTCCACATATAACTGCCGGAAAACTGCTGGCAACTAATTTTAATATCTTGGATTCCTGGGACACCTCCTGGCATCATTACAACACAACTGGCCTTTCTATTACTAACCCGACTTCTACCCAAACTGGTTTCGATCTGCCACGTCATACCTGGACTACACTAAACCGAATAAGAACGAATCATGGACGTTGTGCTGATTCTTTCTACAATGGAATTTCAGAGTCCCCTGAGTGTAACTGCGGCGCTCCACAACAAACCATAAAACACATTGCAACTGTGTTTCCAATTCGACGGTACAATGGCGACATCTCAGACATCCATTTGGCAGCTCCCGATGTAGTAGCATGTATAAACTCGCTCGATGTAAACATCTAATGTTCAAATATACTGCCCAATGTTCAAATATTTTACTTTTTTACTAAAAGACGCGCAATCAAATCGATTGTAAGTTCATTTAATGTGTATCCATGTTTTGTTTTAGGTAGATTTCATAGAAGAGTCTACCTTTTTTAAGTTTAATTTTTAATGTGTCACAAAAAAACCATACACTAAATAAAAAAAAAATAGTGATACAATAATTTGGAAAAAATAACAAATATTATGTCAAAGGTAACTTGTTCCACGTTTTTTTATTTCAAAATTTATGCAAATTTATAATTTTAATTTAGAATAAACACTTTTTTTTAAATATTTTGCTTGCGGCGAATAAAAAATAGTATATGATGCACGGACGTAAGCTGTTTTGGACTTAATGTGGATGCAAATCTCGGCTAGTGCATCGATTTGCAAACTCCACATACGTCCAAAATCTTTAGCTTTACGTCCTAGCATCATAATGTACTATTCTGGCGTCTTTCATTTATGCCCACTGGTCTACTATTTTGTCTACTATTCTTTCTTTATGAGTACATCTGAAGCCCTATTCCTGTACATCGTGAAATAGGAATTGAGAAATCAATTACAGTAATTTTTTCATAACTAGTATTCCGTGCCGCGGGAAATAGCAATTTCGCATTAGAAAATTTCCTTTATTTCATTTATTGTACTTTTTTCTCAATTCCCAATTCTCAGGGAAATGCAGGAATAGACGTATTCTTTTTATTTTAAATTACTTATTTGAACGAATCAGCTACTTTTTTTTCGTTACTCCAAACATTTATTGCTCAGTGTTAATTTCAATTTGAAGAGAGAAGTTGTGTTCTTGCGTCTTTAAATTTTACAAATAGATTTAGATTTTACATAGTTTACAAGGTAAGAAATCTTTTTCTTTAAAATTAATTATTTATTGTAAAATAATTTCAGATAGTTAAAAATAATCATTAATCCATTTTTTAAAAAATCATTAATTAAAAAAATTAAAATTAAGGAAACATTAAAATGAAGTATACATATATTATTGTAATAAATTATTAATAAAACTAATTAATTGGTTTATTGGGTTAAACTATTAAGTCTTATAAAATAATCCTTAAAATCGGGCTAAGAAATACACTAGAATCAAAAATGTAATAAAAACCGCAGTTGAATAAACTCAAATTTAGTAGGTGATGATGATATTTCAACTACCATAGCCTCGGCGGCGTAGTTGGATAAAGTCTGCTGAAAACGGTTTCGATCAATCATGAAAGTGATGAGGTAGGTTCGAATTCAACTTCGAAACACGTATAAGAGCAAAATGGAGTTTGTTTCTGAGAAAAATCTAAAGTATTATTTCGAATTGAAAATTTCAAATGATTTTACTTTGTAGCTTAAATTTACGTGCTCACAAAAAAGATCTTTAATAAATCAAAAACATATTCAAAATTCGAGTCTAGTCAATAAAATATTCCAAAGAAGTTTAACGCACATAAACATTACTTTTCGTATATAGAAAAATATACATATTCAAATAAAATTTAGATTAGTAATAATTTTGAAGATACAAAACTTAAAATGAAGATGGCGCTCTTTGTTTTTTATTTTACTAGGAATTACAATATGTGTCACAACAACATATAAAAACCTTTAAGACCAAGATCCCACACAACAACATCCGTTCTAAGGTTTTGTTGGATGCAATTTTTTGTTTATGTTTTTCATATGTTTTGTTAAAGAATAAATAAATAAACCAAAAATCCAATCACATATGAAATATGACATAAGCCAGTATTTCGATAATAGGATACAGAAGATAAAAATAAAGTAAGAGGTAAAAACATAACCAAATAGAGATTAGCATAACCAAATAGAGATAACCAAATATACCACAACTAAGATTGTGGGTTCTACCGTTGACTGAATATACAGTTCAATTTACAGTTTATCCGCCCCCTAAGAAATCACCTTGGCTAATTAAGATTTAAATTTATTAAATTTGTTAAATGTATTATATTCATTAAAATTTGTACATTTGTTCAAAAATTATTTTGCGTAACTGCTTTTTCTAAACGCGAGTGAAACTATACTCTTCACTGAAAGAAAAGTTTATTAGTAATGTGGTTGTGAGGATCTCTTTTTCTACTTCAAGCTACGAAAATGTCATTTTAATATATAGTAAAACCTATGTGAAAGGGAAACTTTTTCTAAGTAGTGACTGAAAATGTTTTCAGTCACTAGGACTGAAAGTAAATACGTTTCGGTGGTCGCCTACAGGTGGTGGTTATTTAAAGGATTGAATATTTGATTGATTATTTGAGATTGAATTTGATTTACTGTTTCTGTTGTTGTTTCGGTTGCTGTGTTTATTTCTGTCAATATCGCAGTATTTTAAGGGATTTAATATTTTGAATATTTTGATCGAATCGAATCGAAACTAATCATTATATCAATTGTGTGTAATTAATTAATTAAACTAATAATGAGTGTTTTTTTTCTATATCGGAGAAATCGGAGCGATAAAATGAAATTTGTATCAGATATATCGTATAATTTTTTCCTCCGATAATTAACTGTCAGATATAAAATATATTCTCTGAGTTCTTTTCACCAAAAAAAAATAAATAAAAAAAAGTTTATTACATATATAAATAAATTTTATTAAAAAATTTATTTTTATTTGTTTTTAATTGAAACTTTACCTACAATTTTTTAAATTTATACTTTAAACGATGACTTCCAGTCGGTAAAAAAAATATTTGTAATATCTGTAAAAGTTTTTAGAGAAAATATATGAACTATTTTCATTATTCATATTGTCAAATTCATCTACTAAAAACTTACAAAACGACATATCTAATTTTGACTGTGTAAAAAATAAACAAGATTGTATTTATATATAGCATTTTTACCAGTGTAAAATTATGTTATTATTGTGTTTGCTTGTTATTATTCCATCTGTTGGCGAACACAATAATAACATTATTTTACACTGGTAAAAATGCTATATATAAATAAAATCTTGTTTATTTTTACACAGTCAAATTTAGATATGTCGTTTTGTAAGTTTTTAGTAGATGAATTTGTAAATATTATCATTTATATTTTCAAGCGTGGAATAAAATAGCGTTTTCTACACATGGTAAAAACGTTTTTGCGTTTCTGAACTTATTCCACTCGATGCTATCGCGTCTCGTGGACAAACCGGTCAGTCACGCCAAAAGAGACGTTTTCACCACTTGTATAAAAATCTACTATTTATTTCTAAAAAATATCCTGTTATTCTCACATGTTTTTTTAATACATTGAGATGTTGATTATATTTTTAATTAATTAGTTAATCAGAAAAAAAAATGATTGTGTATAAATAAGTGAAAAAAATTTTGACGAGCCAAAATAATTGCATTTTTGTGTTTTATGCTGTGTGCGAACTGACGAAATAATGACAGAACACAATTCTTGGTGAAGGTGAAATTTGTAAAAACAAAATTTTGACATAAGGTGAAAAACTTCGTAATATTTATGTTTGCTGTTAATAAATATATTTAACATATATACTAATATATAAATATTACTTTGTTCCTCCTGAAATAATTTGTTATGCCTACTGTCACAATTTGATGATGCTAAAAAGCTATACCAAATTTTGAAGTTTCGTTATGGTGAATATAAATTCCAAAAAAAAAATTTTGACAGTTAATATTAGTCATCTGTCATTATTTCGTCAGTTCGCACACAGCATTATTGTAGCTTTTTTGTCTTGTCATCCTATTTTGACAATAGAACTCCAAACAGTTGATCGAAATTAAATTATAAGTAAAGTTATACTATACTAAACTTGAACGAAATATTCTGTTCCAACAACTGTAAAGCATTTTTAGTTCGGTTGAAGAAACTAATTTTTAAAGTTTTCATACCAATCTATTAACCAATAGAGGCGGGTAAGACAACTGAATTTTGAAGTCAATGTGACAGAAATATTCGGTTGGCACAAATTGAGGTTTTGGTGAACGAGTTTTTTCTTTCAGTGTTGTTTGGAAAACGTGTTCGTACTAGTTACTAGTTTGCACTACATTATTCCTACTATTCCATATCGAGTGACAAAATATGCACTGAAAAGCAACTTTTTTTTTTGCTCTCTTACAACTTATGCTAGCTATTATATTCTTCGCACTTTGCATTGTTTCCAACAGCGCGTCACATTTTTGAACATATAGTCACGTTTTATAAGCTTACTTCGAATTGGCCTTTCTTTCAATTCGACAAACGTAACTCCCAAATCATCTTCTGGATTGGATCACTGATTAGTATAAGCACAAACATCACAACAACAGAGAAACAATAGAGAAAATATTCCTAACTAGAATATTCTTCCAATAGTCCAGCAGCATCTAGAATAATACACAAAACACTTAAAACTTTATTCACAATTAAAAAATAATTTTCTTCTATTTACACAGTTTTATGTTTACGATACAACGTTTCGCTTATAAATTCCACTTAACTTAATTGCAATCCACTCTAGCTGTTAACACTTTCCCAGTCTTATTTATACTAATTTTGGTTCTGCAAAAGGAACGCATTATATATAATTTTTCTTAATTTCTTGATTATTCGAGGTCAATTTCTTTACAAAAAGAAATTCTGATGAAATTTACGTCACTATTTTGAGTACATATATTTTATATCATGGTTTTGTTTTTATCTTTGCCTTGGAAATAGTTGATTTTAGTTTTTTTTAGCGAAATATTGAATAGAGAAAATTAAGGTTGAATACAATTTTGTTTTGTTTTTCGTTGCGATTATAACTTACAACTTTGTGAATACAATTTTGGTTGAATACAATTTTGTTTTGTTTTTCGTTGCGATTATAACTTATAACTTATAGCTTATAACTTTGTAATATATTAAGTTACCGACGGAATACTAGGAATCCTAATTTTTCTTGTGAAAAAAATATAATGGGTTTAGAACGTCGAAAATCGATTTTGAATTACCTTACTGCATAGTTAACTAATTATGTAAGTGACTGCAACACTGGTTAGGTACCTAACGTAAGTAGAACATATAATTTGAAAAGTTGAGAAGAAAGGAGTATAAAATTTGTGTGATATTTAATTGAATTTGAGTTTTTCTGAAATCTTATTATCGACACAATTTAAATATTTTTTACCTAGTTAAATTTTTTTGTCATTAAAAGTTGTAATCAAATTATGACTTCTAATAACACAATACCTTCGCATTCGCAAAAAAATGCGCGGTTCAATCTTCTGCAATCTCGATTCTATTGTCAATCATTTCCTGAGTGTAGTGCCAAAATATATTTACGTACACTACTATTTATGTATTGATGGTATTTAGTGCTTTTGAAGCGAGTAAGGCACCACTATCTATGTGTATAATCGGAATTTTACTTCAATTCTAACTAAAGTAAATGTTTGATTATATTGACGATTATTGGTATATTTTCAAACACACTTATGAATTGTAGATAGTTCAATCTTGGTAACTGTTACTAAATCACATTTACTCACATAAATAATATTGTTTGTTTAAACATGTTTTATTTGATTTAGTTATAATAATTTACTGTAGACACCACCACTAATTTTGTTACAATTGGTTATGTTTACTAACACAAAGATAGATTACTGACACAATTATTTAAACTGTTTACTATTAATATTATTTATATTCTATCCAGGAATAACTTCTTATTTATATTCTATCCAGGAATCGGTTAATTTTCTTAATCACTGTTTAGCTTTTTTGTACCGAACTGACTTGCTTGGTTTATTTGAAAAAAAAACTCACTTCACTGATTTATTTAAAAATAATTGACTTCAATGAGTTGACTGAAAACGATTGAATTGTAAAGCAAAATAACTGATATGACTAATTTTCTTGATTTATGTAAAAAACGACTGTTTTATTGATTTTTTTGTAAAAGACTCCTTTAATTGATTTCTTTATTCCGACTAACACGATTTTAATTTAAAATATTTCTTTTATAATTTAAAAATGATTACTCGTTGACCTTATTATCAATTGGTATTTCTATAAAAACGATCCACCGACCAAACTTTAGTTTTTTGTTTTTATTTTATTTTATTAAAAATTACATAATGTAATTTCGCGAAATTAAAGTGTATTTTAATTTTAATAAAAATTTAGGTTATTATCGCGGAAATATTGTTTTAATAAAATTGGAATAAATATACGATTTGCGAAAAAAGTGTTATGAAATTGTAATCGATTGAAATGGAAAACTAAAGTTTATTTCAATGTTGCGCTTTTGTTGGACTATTTATTTATAATTTGGAATAGAGATTTATTTGTTTATAATTTGGAATATTCGGACATGTTATTAATTGTTTGTGGTTTTTTGGGAAGTTGCTGTGGTAAAACACGTAATTTGTTTTACTACACTGAGTATGCTTAAGTAATTCTTTAAATTACACTTATAGAGAAGGAAAAGTTGTTTGTGACAAAATATCCTTCAGAAATTTGATGAGAACTATTATTTGTATAAAGAATTGCAGTAAAAATACCGTTAAACAATTTTGAAAAAAAAAATGCATGAAATGTGCATTAATTTTGCATGATTCATAATCCTCATTATTTTTCATGATACATAATTCGTGCACATGATGTGCACCATACTATGCACATGTCTTAACATGCCTTAGCACATATATGAACACGCATATTTCAGACCAATGATTTACAGATAACATAAAACGAAGCGATAAATTTATTTAATGATCATAATAAAAAACAAAAGAATAAAATGATTGAAGAATAAAAGAATGGAAGAATTTTATAAAATTTCATTTAACTTTCTATAAGATGATATGACTTTCGTAACATTAAATTGTTGAATTTTATCTTATTTTTATCTAAACTTATGTGCGAAAGAAATTTGTCTGTACAGGTAATGAAAATAAACACAAAGAACAAACGGACACTTTAAATAATTAATTTTAGTGATTCAAAAAATTTTTAAATTTATGTAATTTATATTTTTTGTTTGTCATTTTGTTATTTTACTTCAAATATATAATATTAAGAAAATTAAAGAAATTAATATTATTTTTACATTAAATAAAAATGTTAAGGTAAAACAAATATATACATAACGTGTGTTACGGTCAAAGTGTTAAATTGGCGATTATATTAAATAACCGGTTAATATATCACGGTTCGCCTACCATGAGTTTAAATAAAAAGTCAACCAACATGAAATATTTTTTCATAGCAGTCTTCTTTGGGTCGAATAGAACAAAACTCAACCGTTTTTTAAATCGGTTGCCGGGTGGGATTTCGAGATATCTCGCAAAAACGGATTTTTGACCGATTTTACCTCGATTTCGCAACTTAGGCTAAAATTGTTTTTTGTGAAATTGCCCAAATTTCACTGGAAAACTTAAAACGAATTACATTAGGACTGCCGAACGCTCCAAACATTTCAAAATGCCCAAATGTCCCATTAAAAAATTAAAATATCGTTTTTTTCTACTTTTTATACCAATTTTTTTCACTTCAATTTTTTTCAGTCCTAATTCGTTTTAAGTTTTCCAGTGAAATTTGGGCAATTACACAAAAAAAAATTTTAGCCTAAGTTGCGAAATCGAGGTAAAATCGGTCAAAAATCCGTTTTTGCGAGATATCTCGAAATCCCACCCGGCAACCGATTTCAAAAACGGTTGAGTTTTGTTCTATTCGACCCAAAGAAGACTGCTATGAAAAAATATTTCATGTTGGTTGACTTTTTATTTAAACTCATGGTAGGCGAACCGTGATATATAATCGCCAATGCATTTGGTTAATATAAGAAATATCATTGGTATTTGTGCAATTTAACACTTTTACCGGCTATTATATATAATTACCAATCGTTGTTGGTAAAAGTAATAAATTGCATTCTTAAAAAATTCTTTTGGTTTTGTTGTCCATGTTAAATAAAAAAAAGTTGTGCATGTTAAATAAATTACAATAGCTATTTATGTATTAAGCGCATAAAGTATGTCTTTTCCGCTTAAGAGTGAAATTGTTGCTCGAGGCGTTAGCCGAGAGAAACAATCACTCGAAAGCAAAAAAGATACTTTATGCCTGAAGTGCATACAAGATTTTTTGTACAAGTAAGATTCTGTATTATTTGCATAAATAAAAATACATACATTTACACTAAATAGTAAATATTTTTTAGAAAATTATTTTATCAAAGTAGTTTTTCGAAATAATAGTAACACAATAACTTTAGGCATTGTTATTTCAATTTTAGGCATTGTTATTTCACTTTTAGCATTGTTATTTCAAACGGAAAAAAAGGCCTGCTTTATGTACAATTTTTGAATCGCAAAAGTGAATTTTACGGTTTACTCGTACAAAAAATAATTTAAGTAAACATATAATGTAGACAAATTTTAATTTGAATTTTCCACAAAATTTCTTTAAAACAACAATACATACCATAACTTTTTTTTAAATTCGTGCGCTAAGATTTACATAAAAAGCAAAAATTGAGAAATTTTAAAAATAAGTAATATGAGAAATCTCTTTCTCTAAAAAATAAAAACAGTCAAAACCAAAAGAATTTTTAACAAAGCATTTTATTATAAATATAAACTTGTTAAGCAAAGCAATTTATTACTTTTACCAACTACGATTGGTAATTACATATAACTAGGGGGTATCCCGTGGGCTCCACCCGCCTCCCCCCCCCCCCCCCCCTCCTCACCGCGCACCAATACACTCTTTCTCTTTTCATCCGGCTTTGATACAACTACGAAGTACTACCCATCATTTTCCAACCTCTTCTAATCTATCCTATGTGCACCTTCTGCTTAACTATAATTCTACAAAAACCATCGTGAGGTGTACATACTATAAATTTTTATACGATCAATCACAAATGGTTGAAAATAATAATAATAAGAAAATACTGAAATAGCAGCTTTTGTTTTTCCTTATTTTATTTACAGAAAATGAAGCTATGCAAAAATATTGATGGAAAAAAATATTCTATGATTTTTAGCACTATCTGTTATGTAAATAATTAATTTTCTTATTTTTTTTTTTTTGTTTTTTTTTTCGTTCATTTTATTAAATCGGTTTAAATTATCAAATGTTTGAAATAGTACATTATGATGCTAGGACGTAGAGCTAAAGATTTTGGACGGATGTGGAGTTTGCAAAACGAGGCGCTAGCCGAGCTTTGCACCCACATTAAGTCCAAAATGGCTTACGTCCGTGCATCATATACTATTCGCCGCAAGCAAAATATTTTAAGAAAAGTTGTTTATTCTAAATTAAAATTTTAAATTTTCAAAATTTTAAAATAAAAATATGTGGAACAAGTAACCTTTGACAAAATATTTATTATTTTTTCCAAATTATTGTGTAGCTATGACAACAAATGATAACAACTATTTTAATTGGATAATGTAATTTTGAATTTAATGGTTGCTTTGATAAAAAATTTTATTTTTCATTGAATTTAAACAAATACAAATGCTTTTTATTTTATTTTTATTTTTTTGGACGTAGCTATGACAACAAAATAAATAGTTGAAAAGTGATACTTTAAAGCCGCAAATTACAGTAATAAAGTAACACTTTCATATGTAGGCGAATAAAAATGTATATTATAACACAAACTGTTTTTTGTCCCAAAAATATCAAATGTTTTCTAAGTACATTGTTTTCAAAAATTCTTAAAAATCTATATTTTTCTATGCTGTTATGTTCGCTGTTCTATAGAACAATTTTCTGGTTCTGGTCCTGCCATAATAGCGCTAGAAAGAGGAGATAGGAAAAAAATTTCAAAAATTTATATTAGCTTACATACAAAACACAACTATAATCATTTACAAATTCTATATGAAATTTCTCATGTTTTTGCCTTAAACGATTTAAGTTTGGTTATGAAGCATATTAATTTGCATAAATCAAGCATATATATTGCATGTTTTTACCTATATACGTCCAAAAGCAAAATTAAAACTGTCAAAAATTTCCATGCAAAGTTATATGGAAATTTTCGATCATTTTCATGTTTTTTATGTGGTCGCTAAAATACATTTTACATATTATGTTTCATATATTCAATAAGCAAATTAAAAATTTTAAATTGTAGTACAATGAAAAATTTCATTTACAATTTTTAAAATTATTGGAAGCTGTGTTTGGTATACAATCCTTTGTAAATGTTGTGATTTTTTTCCCATATAGCGCGTTTGCGGTGAACACCGGAACAGATAAATTGCCCACTACTCATTGTTTAACATCTTACTGATCTACATTTAAATTTTATAATTTAATTGAAGAAAGTTTTTTACGAAATGCTGTGTCAAAAAGTGAGGAAATAGACCTTTAATTATGTACTTTCATCAATTTGTTTCCTCTTTTCTTTTTTAATAAACTTATTATACAAACCATCTACCAACATACTATTTAATGTAAAGATTATTCCTTTCTATGATACTTTCGAAATTCTAACTATTTTTCATAATAAATATTACATATCTTGTGACTAATTCAAAATAAAAAAGATTTAATTAATAAAACATTAACAAAAATTATAAATAAATGTATTATGTAACTTAAAAAAATCCCCTAAATGCATTCTAGTTTTTATTAAAACTAAAATAACTAAACAAAATTCTTCGTGATGACGTCACACGATCTTTTTAATGGTAAAGCTGTTATATTGCAATAGAAATACTCAAATTGTAGTTTTTGTTTATTTTAGTTCATAGGAATGAAATTATGGCAAATAATTATCGGAAACCACTATTATATGATATTTAGCACTGCCTGTCAAAACTGCAATAAAAATAAAACTGCTATAAAAACTGCATTATCGATCAAATTGCATTATCATAAAACGAAATGTATGTATGAATAAAATAAAAGTGTCTAAAAGGATCTAAAGGAGTTTGAGAGAAAATGAAAAGTTATTTCGAATTGCAAAATTCAAGTGATTTCCAATATGTACTTGAGCTTAATTGTTCGCAAAAAACCCATCCAAATAATTTTAATGTTATTTAAAAAAAAAAATAAAACAAAAAAAATGTGCAACACCAGGATTCGAACTCACGATCTATAGATAGTAGAAGGATAGACTCACGTCTATTATATTATGGATAGCCGTTATTATGTTTGTCGAGTATGTATCAAGATGCAGAACCCCATACTTTTTACCCCAAACTATTCTCCCACACAACCAGAACTGATGCTGTAAAAGTTAACTATTAACACACTGATCCTGTTACAGCATTTGTCATTCTAAAATTAACAACACTGAAGAATATTATTCATAATATTGGCTAAATTCAATTTTTGTCAATTTTTGAGCTAATCACAAACAGAATATTTACAAAAAATATTCTAATCAAAATGATGCTTGCATGTTGCATATTTTTATACCGAATGTACTTATTCAATTGAATTGAATGATAAATTGCTTTTACAAGTAAAAGATCCGTAACAGACTCTTATTTAAATTCCAGTTCGAAGATCAGACCAGATAAAATTTGTTTTTGGACGATCGAATATGATAGATCTACGCACATGGAAGACAAAATAGATAAAAAATCTCAATAAAAATCTTGAATACAAACCAACGTAGACATAGTGATCATTATCCACTAGTTACGATAACTGTTTTTGTAAGCTATGCGTTCGATAATGTAGAAATCGTCATTGCAGGTCACATATAACCTATTGATAAAGAGGTAAAGCGTGCGAACATTATCATTGAGTTTTGCTAAAAAAGAAATTGCATCAACCCTAACTTACCCCTCTTTTCACTAAATTCGCTTAATGATTTAATCATTTCAATAATACGTCAGGGTTCCCATGTACTGTGTACCACTTTAAATTTGAATATGTAAATGGAAAGTTTGTTAACGTTTGACTGAGTTTAATTCTTGTTCTTCTTGAATTTTAAAGACGAATAGCTTTTTTAATGCTCTTGAGTCTTGACTGGATTTATTTTATGATACAAGCCTAAATTTTCTTCTGGTTTTCTTATACAACTTTAACCTGTTCATTTGTAAATCTAAATCGGCTAGCAGCGTATAGATACAAAACAAAGAGTAAAACAACAAAATTAAAGATGGGCGTACAAATTTGTAACCGATCAACGGAATAAAGCACTATCGTAACATAATAAAATAATAAATCAAAAATTTGGAAATAAGACAAATAATAATTTGAATTAAAAAATAAATTGAAATAATTTTAAATTTTCCTTCCTGCAAAACCCATCAAATCTCCCTTCTCCTTAATACAAATTTTATTAAATTCTTTCACCCCAAAAAAAAACTCAACCATAATTTAATCATATCATCAAAATTTCCTTATGTATACGATTTAGGTTTCTATTTAATTATAAATGTGTATATTTAAATTTATAAGAATAACGAAGAAAAAGGCCTGTTTTTATAATAATGTTATAATAATAATCATAATTTCCTGCAACTTCGAATGAGGGTGGAAATTTGTTTTTATTATTTTCACCAGAAAATCAACTTGACTTGTTGTTCTTCTGGGATTAAATTAACGCCTAGTTTATATATAATTTTTTTATCAATTTTTTGTGCTACTATACTTCAGGGATCTACAAGTTTTTTTTGTTGCTTGAGATTTACTGTCGTGTTATATTGGTTTGTTCCTTTTAAGTGGGTTGTATTGCGATAAATTGATATGATAACAGGAAATATTGAAAAATTTACAAAGTGGATTTAAAGTTAATTTGATTAGATCACTTGGTAAAACATCGAGAAGAGGGTTTGCTAAGATTATAATCTTATTCTAGAAATATAGTTGTATAGGTATAGCTACATTATTTTAATTGATTAATTAAGACATTTTTCTTTTAAAAAATAGAAACGAAAAGTATGATTACCAAATCACTACACTCAAATTAAAATAACACACGTGTTGAGATAATGAAATTAATGAAAGTTATAGTTTATATGTTTTTATTAAATTAGAATCCCTTTTGTTAGATCGTGATCTTAATTTGACAGGAAAATGACAGCTGTTCAAGAGTGGAAAATTAAACGGTAAAATCTTTTTTGCCATTAAAACTTGTTCCGTCATTTAAGTTGAAACTTTCGTTTGTAAAATCGAACGAACGTATGTTAAAATTGTTATAGCAACACCCTTATTGTTTGTCTTCATTATTTTTGTTAAAGTAAAATATTTAATTAAATTTATTTCAAAATTTCAATTTTAATTCAAAATGTTTTTCTTTTATAATATTGTGAGAAAAAAAATCAGTAGGTTTACAAAATATTAACATTCCATTGCTAAATCAATTGACTATTATGACAAGGACGATATTTGTAATTGTTCTGTCAGCTCTAACACTAAAACATTTCGTCACCAGCAAACATCCCCACATTTAATTTTTGCTGTTCTCTACAGACGAGTATTGGCTGTCTACAAGTATTTCACCTGGTTTAATTTTGAAAAATTCATCTAAATTTATTAATGTATGTTTTGTAATTCGTTATTCTCTTTTCGGATTCATAGTTGACACATAGTTACCATGTTGCTTGATTTGAAAAACTTATTGTGGGTGGTTAAAATATTTTGGGATGATTTTAAAAATGAGACATTCTTATTTTGTTCTTATATTTTCTTACAAAACCAACATTTTACTTATGTTCCGTCGAAAAATGAGCTCATTAGTCAAAATAGGTCCAGTTGTATAAGCTTTTAAGCATATTTATTGTATGGAGTTGTTTGATTTAAGAATGTCGCCATCAATCATTCAGCAACTACCTATGAAACGGTCGGTTTCAAATTTCATAAACGATGTGAAAATATAAGCAAATAAATAGAGATCGAATAATAAATTAATGCTAAACTATACAATGAATAAAAACAATAATATAAAAAAGTAAAATGTAATGTATCTAAAATAAAATATGGAGGGGTGAAATCTCAAGGATCTGAGATATCAAGACTTCGGTCTGGGTTAAGGATTTTGATATAGTTTTCGGCAAAAAAATTTTATGAGGACATGGTTTTTAGTTTTGGACAGCGATGTATATCAAACATAACTCTAAAAAGTACATGTATTTTTTTATCTCAGTTTAGAAGTTTATTACAAAACTAACACAAAACATCAATACGTGCCGGAAAATTATAACAGATCATAAATTAACATAATTTAGTGAAAAGATGATACAATCAGCAAGCTACTCAAAAACCTCTCCATTTATCGTTTCGAGAAAATATTATAAAACCACAAATTCATATTTCTTTCAAAATTCCAAAAATATTGTAATAATTAAATAAAATCAAACTTTTTTTTTAAAACTCTAAACATATTCCAAAATTATAACAAAATCAAAGATTAAAACTTTTTTCCAAAATTCTAAAAATATTGCAAAATATAAAACAAAATAAAAACTTTGAAACTTTTTTCAAAATTCCAAAAATATTCCAAAACTTTTTCTAAATTCTAATAATATTCCAAAAATTCTTAAAAATTCAAAACTTCAAATTTTTTCCAAAATTCTAGAAATTCTAAAATATAAACTTAAAAAATTGAAACTTTTTTCAAAATTCCAAAAATTATAATAAAATCAAAAATTTTTAATTTTTCAAAATTCTAAAAAAATTCCAAAAATTATTACAAAATCAAAAATTGAAACTTTTTTCAAAATTCTAAACATATATATATATATATATAAAATTCACATATTCAAAAATTCTATTTTCTTTCAAAATTCTAAAAATAATGCAAAAATTATATAAAAATGAAAAAATAAAAGTTTTTCCGAAATTCTAAAAATATTGCAAAAATTATTACAAAATCAAAAATACAAACTTTTTTCAAAATTGAAAAAATATTTCAAAAACTATAACAAATTCAAAAATTTCCATGTCCAATTTCATGTTCAATTACATTTGCGTCATAAAAACAACTAATTTTTTTTCAAAAAAATTGGCTAAATAAATAAAGGAAATCGTTTTTTGACACACTGGACATTATTGTTTTGACAAACTTATAATGCCATAATTCTCTATAATAATAATAAAATTTCACGTCATACAAACAATTAATTTTATTTTTTTCCAAAAAATTGAGTAAAAAAATAAATAAAAATCTTTCTTTTGACACACTTGACAACATTTTTTTGACAAACTTGAAACCAAAATTTTTGAAATCCCTCCAGCGGTTTTCTAGATTTCGTTGGTGATGACGGACGACCGGACGGCCGGCAGACAGACATACATTTTTTTTTGCTATTTTAGAATCAGTAGGTCCTAAAACGTCGAGAAATGCCAAAAAAGTGGAGGTAAGAATTTCACTTTTGGCTCATGAATGTAATACTTAGGTCTTTCAGACCGAAGTATAAATACCAAAACAAATTTATAACCGATTTAAATAAAAACGAAAAATAAACTGAGTTTCAACTACACAGCTTGTTCGAGGTAGAGTAGATTGCAAATTTGAGTAATTTTGATCTTCAATAGAACGCACCTTATATATTGTAGCTAAGAAATTGTTCCAGAGAAGGCCTGGCCCCGAATATTGCTGAGTAAAATTATAAACATTGTCCGTAATTATTTATTTATTTTAATATATAACGGGTGTTGCAATTTGAGATTAATTTTCCAAATTTTATGTCATTTATATTATTTTACTATAGTCCAATCTGGTAATTAAGTTAAGTTATTTTGATACATATTTGGGTAAATAATAAATCTTTTAAATATAAAACACAAAAGAAAACAAAAGCCAGTTTTTGAAATCGTCATGTTTGAAAAATTAAAATTAAAAAACAGCATATAAGACTATATATAAACGATACGAGATATAATGAGAACGACCGGCACTCTCACGGTCGCATTTGTTGAGGTAGATCAGAAAAAGATTTCTGTATATATGTGTTCTATTAATGTCTTGGACAAGTTGAGTCAGCCAAATTCGACATGTGGTTAAGAAACTAGAGGCTTTTTACTAAAAATAAATGATATTTTAAAACCGTCATAACGGCTGTTTGGATACAAATATTTTAAAAATATTAACAAATTTAGAATCTTTGGAGCCTTTTCTATCAAACTCTTTTAAAAATAGACCCCTACCATTAGAGGTTCCTCAGTAAGCGGCTCCAACAAAAAATGTTGCAAATAAATTTCTTTTGAAATAACTCTCACGGTCGCATTTGTGAAACCAGATCAAAAACCTTTTTTTTTTAAATGTGTGTTTAATGAATATCTTGGACAAGTTCGTAAATCAGCAAAATTCGACACATGGTTAAGAAACTAGAGGATTTATACTAAAACAAAGTTGGTTTGAAAATCCGTTATAACCGCTGTTTGGATATTAATATTTTTAAAAACTTTATAAATTTAGAATCCTTGGAATCTTTTTTATCAAATTTTTTCTGAAAATAGTTCTCTGCAATTAGAGGTTCTTGAGTGAGTGGCTCCAACAAAAAAGCTTGTAAAACATAAAATTCGTTTGAATCAATTGGCACTCTCACGGCCGCATTTGTAAAGCTAGATCAAATTTTTTCTAAAAATGTATTTTACTAATATCTTGGACAAGTTCGTAAATCAGCAAAATCCAACTGATAAGAAACTAGAGGCTTTCTAATAGAAAAAAGTTGTTTTTTTTATACCGCTATAACGGCCGTTTAGATACGAATATTTTTTAAAACTTCATAAATTTAGAATCCTTGGAAACATTTTAATCCGTTTCTTTTAAATATAAACCTCTGTTGTAAGAGGTTTTTAACGTGTCGGCTTTAACAAAAAAGTTCGCAACATTTCATAACAACAACAACAATTTGCAAAAACCTTATAACAACCATAATGAAAAAGAAATGAAAAAATTGAATAGAAGAAATTAATTTTTATTTCTTAGAAATAAACTACATATTATGATATTTCGCAGTAACAGAATTGGTGCGTTCGATTTGACTGAAATAACTGAAAAAACAACAACAATTGCATAGAATTTTTCAGTTGTTTCAGTGCAAATCGAACAAGGCTCATGACGTATGATATAGATGGAAATGTGAAGAATATTGTTACGTTTTTCCAAACTTCCTTCGAATTGGCCTAACTCACAACTCGATAAACGCAATTCCCAAATCTCTTCAGAGTTCGATCACTGATTAGTAAGCACAAACACCAGGTTTTATTAAGTATTCAACACCTTAATTGTTCCACAACAACAGGAAAACAATACAGCAAACGATATTCCTAACTAGAATATTCTTTCAGCAGCTTCAGAAACTCCAACGGTTGATTGTAGAAGTTTCCAGTAATACAACGTTTTAAATAATACACAAATTATTTCTACTTAATAACACTTACAACTTTATTTACAAATACTAATTTTAAATATCACTTTTATAATTATAACTTCACTATCGCAGGTTTAAAATAAAACTAATTAAAAACTACAAGAGGCAATTTCCTTATATACATTCTGCTTAATCTCTAGAAATTTCTAGGTCACTTTTTAGAAACCTGGAGAAAATATTAGAATATTCGATTATTTTACGTTACGTTGATTTGATTCATAAAATCATTTGTTTTATGTAGACCTTAATTCTAAGAATATGTACAACAACAACAATATTCATTTCATTAATGTGTTGTAGTATTTTGTTGATTTGATTTTCCTAGAAGTGACCGTAATCGTCTAGATTTTTCTGTAATCGTCTAGATTTTTCTGTAATCGTAACGATTTACTAATTGGTTTATTTTTTGATACTAATTTGCTCACCCAGAGCTCGTTTCCCTGCTAAATATTACGAATAAAAATGTATGTACTGAAATGTACTGTTTAAATCAAACTGTTATAACGGCCGTATATTGAAACAAAATTTATAATATTAATATTTTAACATATTTCTATCATCTGCAATCAACAATGTGATTGCGCATTTTTTGGCCCACACCAAAAATATTTTCCGACAACAGAAGTTAAATGAAAAGATTGTAAATTGGCGCAAATAAACACAAAAAAAATAAATCTTTTCCTAAATTAAAAAGGAACTAATACATTAATATTTCTTATAGTTATAGTTGATTTTAAGTCAATTAAAAAACGTTTCAAAATTACGTAGTAATTCTGTTTGTAATTATTATTTTTATTTAAATTAATCTGATAAATCTAATTCTACTTGTACACAAAACTGTCTGATCCCGAAATCTATCTATTTCTAGCGGATATGCCTGCCGCATGGACTTTTTTAAATTTAAAGAAGCTTTAGTGAATGTTATAGAAAAATTGAATCTTCACCATCAGACGATAAACAATTTTTAGTTTCCTCATTTTCTTTATCTTGATCATGCATGATGCAAGGATGCAAAAAATGTTGTTCCCAGCCGTCTGTTAATTCCTCAAATGTTTGAATACTTTGTTCAAAACCAACAAATTCCCTAAACGAATCAAATGTCAGAGGCTCCTTAATAATTTCTTCATCGGTAGTAGAAGTCTGTTCTTTAAACCCTGCGTGGCGGAAGTAGTTCGCAATAGCTTCCGACGTTACATTTTTCCAGGCAGTTGATAGCTATGAACAAGCATCTAATATTGTTATTTGCTTTGGTAGTTCTTCAATGCCTCTCGAATAATCTATTGCTGTTATTAGGCGATCCATTAACATTTTTCGATATTTAATTTTTAAACTTCGTATTATGCCCTGGTCTAAAGGCTGTAAAGCAAATGTGGTGTTTGGTGGCAAAAACTGTAGTCGTTGCTGTAAATTTTATATGGATAACAAGCTGCATTGTCCAAAAAGAGATCACGTTTCGGTTTTCTTTCGCCATTTTTTAATTAAACTTCCCTATCCATTCATAAAAAGAGCACCGATATTATTCACGCTTTTTTGTTAAATCTCCAAAAGACCTGAAAAGCCTGTTCAGCATCTAAATTGTTGAAGGCTCGTGACTTTCTTGCTATTCCAATTATGAACTGAGCAGATTTTCTTTTTTTTCCTATCATATTGCACAATAAAGCTACTGTTACTCCTTACACATTTTTCCACCTTTACACTTCTCATTTTTTAATTGTGAGAATCTCGATGAACTAGCTCGAAAAAACAAACCGGTTTCGTCTAAATTGAAAATGTTTTTTGGCTCGTATGTATCAGTTAGCTGGCTTAAAAAGTACTGAGATATTTTTCAACTGCGTTGTTTATTTTTCTCTCGTATCCACTGGGCACTGAGGCACCTTCTCCATTGAGAGATATAAAATGTAGATTATGGCGCTCTTTAAAACTTTGGAGCCATCCGTTTGAAGCGGTGAAATCGATTAAATGTAAATTTTTTGCTAATTTTAAAGCCATTTCTTGAAGTAAACTGCCAGACAAAGGTAAATTTTTGCTTCAGGCCATTGAAAACCATTTAAATGATAAAACATCAAGCTCACCTTACTTTTTCCAGGGTGCAATACATTTTTTTTTAGCAAACCAAAATTTTCAACCGTTTCTAGAATTTTAAACTTATTAGTTAAAATTCGCTGTACTTATGTCTTACTTATATTTTTATTTTTCTGCCAATTTCCGTTGCGATAATTTCTCTTTTTCTGCACAAGCAATTAAACTTAACAATCTTAACTTAAGATTGTTTTGTTGTAGTCATCTTCCTATAAAGGATAATTTAATATTTAAAAACTGTCACCCATATTCTATTTAAGTGTACGTACCTTAGATTTAGATTTAGATTAAAATTTGGTGGTTATATTTTGTACTGCGACCAAAATCATTTATTGTACCACACCCTACTACTGCCTGGTGACTACCCAGTTAGAGCACCTCCTCCAGTACAGCCTCCTTCAGGAACTTCAGGATATTGAGAGGGTTAAGTTCATGCCCGTCAATATACCACTCCCCCAGATAAAACCTTCTCGTGTCTCGTGCCAAGGCTCCACAATCTTTGAGAAAATGGGCTGGGGTCTCTTCTTCCAAAAGACAAAATCTACATTCGTCTATCTGCTCCACACCAATGTTATTAAGGTGTTTTCTTAGTTTACAGTATCCTGTAAGAACCCCTGTCAGTATTCTTATGTTATTCCTATTTAAACTACAGCACATTACTGCTCTCTTTTGATTGAACGATTCAATCAACTCCTTGGATTGCCTTAGACCCTCGGTGTTATTCCAGGTTTTGAACCAATCCGTCATAATTGCTTCCCTCATCCTTTCGTGGATGTCTTAATTGTCCCCAGTCCACAAAAGGGCTCCGGGCCAACAAACGATGTTAAAGCACCTCGTCTTGCTAATTTGTCGGCATGCTAATTTGTCGGCAAGAATTACTCCTATATGGAGGGCTCAGAATACAAGTGAACCAAGCCCATATTTTGTTTTTTGTTCAGGCATAAGCTCAGGCTTTTTGTTTAGGCATATATTCAAGCATTTTGTCATTTGTTCAGCATATGATGGACCACATATGGTTAAACAAATTTAATTTTTAATTAAACCTATTAATTACATAGGTTAAATGTTAATGCACCTACACCAAACAATTTTTTTTCATAAGTTGCACCAAATAATCTCTTGGACAAGGAGCAAATAATCTCTTGGACCTATATGGGGAACTGGCCATATAGGGGGTACCGGTTAAGCGGCTAGAGCCTAAAATGTCGAATAATCTAGGGCGCTATAACTTCCGTTTGAACCATAATAATTTAATGAAATTTATAAGTGTTGAATATTTGAACTTTTTTTTATCATTGTTATCCAGACGATAACTTTGGCGTTCCAGGTTCCTAAAAATCAGCTGTTTTGAAAATTTACTAAACTTTGCTGTCCTTGATCTAGCTGAAAATGGCCAAGCTCATATTTGAAAATTTTTGCTCACGTATATACAATATACATCTTTCCAAAATTTCCAAAAAAAAATAGTTCAAGTCTAAAGGTTGAGACCCTAAGGCTGTTGAAATGAAAACAAACTCAAAAGGCAATGCTTTTATCGCTTTTGAGTTTATGTTATTTAAATTCATTTCAACTTTTAAGCAAATTTTTAAACTATAGCCTCAGAAAATTTCATTGGAAATAAGTTGATTGAGCCGTGGAAAACGAAATAATTATTTGATTTCGAATCTATTCAATTTCCATCCCGTAAGCAAAAAACTAAATTTACCAACTAAAAGAAAATATAACAGAAAAACCCGGCTTTCACGGCAAAACCCGGTTTGCACAGGTTTCGTAAAGATGAGCATAAACCCCGTAACCTGTTTTGGTTTTAACTTGTGCAAAAACCTTAACGGTACACTTATCGAACACATTGTCCTTGCAGCACTTACCATTAAGTAAACCTATTTTTAAAAACAAAATTTTTTTAAATCCCTTCAGCAGTTTTCTAGTTTTTGTAGGTCGTGACGGCCGACCGGCAGACAGACAGACATTTTTTATTTGATTTTATAGAATCGTTATGACCTTAAACGTCGAGAAATGCCAAAAAAGTGGAAGTAAGATTTTACTTTTGGATTGAGAAAGAAAATGTAATACTAAGATCTCTTAGAATGAAGTAATTGATAAGTAGAAAATATTGGTAAAAATTTAAAAGACAAAAACATAACAGTATCAATGTTTTTTTAATTTTCAATTTTAACGATCTACTATCGTATAAGTAACCCTAAATCATGCAATTATTTTTTGATATATAATAAAGCAACGATTTTATAGCTTGCTGCTGTCCCGAAAAGATAAAGAGTTAAATTGTTGAGTTTCCTTAAAATATACTTTTAAGGAATAACGTGAGAATATCTGCTTAACCTTTACTAAATTTAACCTCATACCTTATTAAAGCATGAACTTTTGACTTTGTTTATTCACACTAGAGAGAAAAGGTGACAATCAATAAATTTCACGTAATATACATTAGTGAAAGGTTAACACAATATATCGTTTCTTTTTCTAAGACTATCGTTTCTTGATTGATAACTAAAATAGGGTCTGATTAAACGTTAGTTAGAGGTTGTTAAAAAGGTGCAGGTGATCAAAAAACTGATTTTTTGAAAAACGAACTTAACCCTTTGCAAAGGATAAAAAATTTATTCTTTTTTTTGAGAAAAAATTGTTTTATTAATTTTTTATTCTGCGTTTTATAACTAGCGAAAGGGTTTATTAACTTTATTTTAAACAATTTTCTAAAATATCGCCGAAATTAGTTTTGATTTTTGAAATTCTATCGAATTTTTGGCATAAATAAAAGCCATAATACGACACAAATAATTTTAATCATAGAAATTTGATGAAGGTTAGGTTAGTGTCTTGTTTTATACGTATTCCAATTCCACTGTAAATCCATAGGAACAAGCTCAATTAATCTTCCAAATTGTTTCGAAAAGTTAATATTCCCAGATCATAAATAGTTCACCCCATACAATATAAATTAACTATGATTTACTTAACCCTTTCAAAAATAATAGTTACAGTTATTTTCATAACTTATTTTTGTTTGTTTTTTAAAGAAAAGCAAATAAACAAATCAAACTCCTTTGTTACAATTAAATAAAACCAAAAGAAATTACTAAAGAATGATTTTACTGTGCTTGGAAAAGTGAAATGTGAAAAAAATTAAATAAAATATTAACCCTTTTCGACGGAATGGTTTTAAAATTAGAAACAAATCCTACAAAATAATTTTTTAATTTTTAAAGAAAATTACAAAAAATCAATGTTTTTTATCTTAATGTTAAAATTTGGCGATATTTTACTTGTGGTCTTTTCAAATCACATTTTATTGTTATCGTGTGAATTTCGTCTGTTTATAACCCTTTACTTACACATTGGAAAGTCAAAGTTTGATTACATTTTTGTTAAACTAATTTAAGTTATGTTGAATCAAATGGTTGTTTGAAGCTATTGAAGTCAGACTTCGATGTATTTTAAATATGTTTAAATATAATATGTTGTATGAAATGAACTACTTGAAATAATAGTGATACAATTGTTACCAGATAAAAACAGTTAGTGTAAGTGTAAGACAACCATAACACGAAGCAAATATTTTCTGTATTTGCTACGTAGTTTATTTGAGCAAGTTTTATTTCTGAGTAAATATTAATAATGAGCAATAATAATAATAATCTGAGTAATAATTTTCAGAAAATAAAGTAGCGTATACATATATAGCAAATATACGCCGTGTTCGATTTCTGAAGCAACTGAAAAATTAAATGCAATTGTTGTTGTTTTTTCAGTTGTTTCAGTGAAATCGAACGCATCTATAGTAAACCTATAGTTTTGCTGTACTCCATTTGACAGTTGGAATTGGAAAGTGAAAACTTCTTTAGGCACGTTGTGCAATTTTGTATGGGGAAACATTTATATATTCGAATTATCATTTTCACGCATCACGAATATATTTTTAAATATAAAATACCTCTATCCGGTCGTAACATTTCAAATTGCAATATAGATATCGCGGTCGACTGAGGTTCTATAGGTCGAGAGTTCAATTCCTAGAGTGGTACATTTTTTTATTGTTTTTTTTTAATTTTTATTAAATTGTATTTTTGTTTTGTTATTCATGAATTCATAAAAATTTCTTTTTACGAATTATAAAAAAATTGATCTGTTAAAAATTTGTTTCTTAAAGTTATTGCTACTGTTATTTTCCGTTTCGTTCAAATTATTATCATTTCGAAATAAACAAGAAAATTAATTATTTTTTTGGCAGGCAGTGCTTCCATAATTTCAATCCTGTTAAATAAAATAACGAGAATAAAAACTACGTTTCTCTTTCAATAGTTGACATCTTCATCACAAAAGATTGATTTAAGCACATGGGGCGTTGTGCGATTTTACATGGGAAGAAATTTATATATTCGAGTCATAAAGCATATTTCGAGTCATCAAGCATTCGAGTCATCATGCTAAATAAATATTGAATCTATATATATAAAATTGAAAGTATGTCTGTTTGTCCTTTATGCATTAATACACCATTCATTCGATCATCATGAAAATTTGGGAAGTTGTTGTGTACACTAGCCCAAATGTAACTGTAACTTTTTTTTTAAAACTGCACCTCAGGCCCCTTATAATTACCTTAAAGGATTTTTCTTAAATGTTGATAATTATTTAATTTGTTTTTTTATTTAAATATCGTTTTATACGGTTAGTTTGCTTTGATCAATGTTTTTTTTTTGTTGAACATAATTTTTATGAAATTGAAAAATGTAAGTATAATTGAAAAAATTACATTTGTATATCAAAATTATATGTATTGGAATTTAACACGTTACAAATTTTATCATCTAAACCAAATATGTTGTTGGTTCGCAATGATATGTAATACATGTTTCTAATTAAGTGAAGATAGTGGATAACATCGAATTATCTCGATTTATAGCTCAAAATTACGAGACGGAATACGCACAAATACTATAAAAAGAAGCATAGCTTATCTATGAATATATATGATTAAATATGGATGGCAATTATGATGAATGAACTAATTAAAAATGGTGGCACTTAGCCGATAGTGATTTGCAAACGGTAACAATGCATTAATACCAATGAATTTCATGCTTAGTTTTCCGCAGGAAGATTTGTAAAATTTAAAACTGTTGATCTATGGGTGTGACCCCCGCCTACTCTAGTCCCTGCGTAAACCAGTCCATGAGTTAACTTGACATATCGTATACCACTGGCAATAGCAGTGAGATATCACTAGCCAAAGTGATATTTTAGGGGTGCTGGCGGATGAAGTTTTTTTCAATCAAGGATAGCATCCCTTAGACTTAGTTATGGAATATTTTTTGATGATGACACGCTATTTTTTTTAAATAAAATGTGCTTGGTAGTAGAAATTACAATGTGTGTCACAACAACACATTAAAACTTTTTAAGAATAAGGTGCTTTCACAACAACATGCTTTCTATAGTGTTGTTAGACGCAAATTTTTTATATGATATTATTACGATAACAGCAAAATTATAACAAAACACAACAACAAATTAATGATATGAATAGTGTTGTTGTTGTATTCTTAGAATTTGGGTCAACATAAAATTACTTTATGAATCAAATCTTCATAACGTAAAATAATAGCATATTCTAGCGTTTTCTCAAGGTTTCTAAAAAGTGACCTCGAATGATCGAGATGCATAATCGAATTGTATATAAGGAGGGATGTCTTGCAAGACTTTAGACTAGATTAGTTTAATCTTAAACTTGCGACGGTAAAGCTAAAATTATAAAAGTGATTTTTAAATTAGGTTTTGTGAATAAAGTTTTAAGTGTTATTGAGTAGAAATATTTTGTGTATTATTTTGAACGTTGTGTTACTGGAAATTTCTACAATCAACCGTTGGAGTTTCTGAAGCTGTTGAAAGAATATTCTAGTTAGGAATATTGTTTGCTGTCTTTTTTCCTATTGTTGTGGAACGATTAAGGTGTTGAATACTTATTAAAACCTGGTGTGTTTAATTACTAATCACAATCAGTGATCGAACTCGGAAGAGATTTGGGAATTGCGTTTATCAAATTGAGAGTAAGCCCAATTCGAAGGAAGATTAGAAATGCGTAACAATATGTTTTGATTATCTATATATATAAAAATTAATGTTTGTTTGTTTGTTCGTATTTGATAATCACCAAAACCACTGCACCTATTTGAAAATTTCTTTCACTATTTGAAAGGTACATTATTGTCGATGAACAAAGGCTATATATTTTGTATATAAGTGGAACCCCAGGGCTCTTATAATTAACTTAAGGGGTTTTGCCTTTATTATTTTAATCGAAATATATCGTTTTATACATCTGGTTTGCTTTGATCAATATTTTTTACATTGAACATAATTTAATGAAATTGAAAAATGAAAGTATGATCTGACAAACAATTACGTTTATTTATATATCAAAATTATACATATTGAAATTTAGCACATGATCAAATTGTTTTATCTACACTAAATATGTTGCTGGGATGCAATTGTATGTGATACATGTTTCTAAAACTAAGTGAAGATAGTGGATAACATCGATTATATCGATTTAAAGCTCAAAATCACGAAATGGAATTCGCACAAATACTATACAAAGAAGAATAGCATAGCATAGAATATCATAGCATAGCATATCTTGAATTGAATTCTATATATTTTCTTTGATAAAATTCATTGAAATTTCCAATTTTGGATCTATGGGTGTGAAAACCCCGCGTACTTTGGTGCCTGCTATTGGCAAATCAGATAACGTGAGATATCGTATACCACTGGCAATGGCAGTAAGATATCACTGATATAAGGTGATAAGTGATATTTTATGGGTGCGGGGGGATAAACTTTTTTCAATCAACGATAGCACACTTAGTCTTATAGTTATGGAATATTCTATGTTGATGACTCGCTTTTTTAGATATTTTTAAATAAAATATGTTGGGTAGTAGGAATTACAACACAACGTGTCACAACAACACATAAGAACCATTTAAGAACAAGGTCCCACAACAACATGCTTCTAAGGTGTTTATGGACGCAACTTTTTTATTTTTTATATTTTTTTTTAAAGAATGAACTTTTTTTCTTGCTCGAAGAAATGAGTTTCCATATAACTATTAACTATTATATATGCTGAATTGAGGAAATACGTTACATGATCTTGGTCTATGCTTCTACACTAGGAAAATTAGTAACCAAATTTTAGCTTTGTTCCTGCAAATTTGAAAAAAAAAGTATTTTATTTTTATTTACTCCATATGTCGTAAATTATTATTAGGAAAGTAATTATTATTTGGTTTTTCATTCTTTAAAAAGAACATAAAAACCAAAAAAAAAAAAAATTTACGTCCGTCAACGTCTTAAAAAACATGATGATGTGGAGCCTAGGTTTTAAAAGGTTTTTATGTGTTTTGTGACATCCATTGTAATTCTAAATATGTCAAATACTTTGAAGTTGCACAAATTTTTTTGAAATGTTCGGTGAAAAAGATGATTGAAGCCATAATTTTAAATGGAAAATTCGAACCGAAGATGTAGTGTTGCCACGTATTCCAACAGATATGGCATTTGAACTCAAACGTTTCGTTTCCAGTGCAACTTGCTTTTACAATGACCATCAACAAATCACAAGGACAGTTACAGCAAGTATGTGGATTAGATTTGGAGAAACTGTGCTTCTCACAAGGACAACTGTATGTGGCTAACGCGTTAGGAAAACCATTCCGTTAAACGGAAAAACAAAAAATAAAGTGTACCCACAAGTACTCGAATAAATAAATAGAATTAAAACGACATTTTGAAATTCTTTCCATATTAAAATAAGTTAATAAAAATAAAAATGACACAATGGAAATTGAATGTTATCATAACGAGTTTTTTCGAATTTTCTTTCTTATGACATAGTGGCAATATGCGACGAGCATAATGTTAAATAAACAAAACTTTTACACTATTTTGTGTAAAAAATAAAATTTTGAGAAATTTTGTGAGTGATTTGAGAGATTTTTGTGTGTTTCGTGTCGAGAACAAATACAATGCATGAGCACTGTGAACATTTGTGATTCTATTTTTGTTCTGTATAATGTTCTATATAGAGATGACACACCTCTACTAATTCAACAAGTCATATAAATTTTTTATTTCTTACTTGAAAACTTATTTGATCGCCAATCTTTCATATATCCGAACTTAGCTAGAGTGCTGATTATTTTTCATTCATATTTTTAAAAAGTACAATTAAAAATTATGCTATCATTTCTCATTACTTTTTTGAAATCATTGCTGCTACGTCAACAAAATGTCTGCGCACAAACTTTATTTATAAGCGTAGCAAAGCACGCCGGGTCCTGCTAGTTTTAAATATAAAAATGTATAGAATAGTTGCTTGGAATGCTGATAGATGTAAAACTCAGAATAATTTTAATGATTTTAATTTAAAAATTCTGAAATTTTAATTTGCAATGCTACAAATTACAATAATTGGAAGATACAAAAAAAACACAGTTATTTCACAGTTTTAGGTTATCACTTCTGTCAGCAGTCCTCAAGACTGCCTTCTTTTTTATTATTTTATATATTTCATATAAGTTGTCTTTCATAAATTCATTTTAATTTAGCTGTATTGGCTTTTTACATTAACTTTAATCAATACACTCCTAAAGTAGAAATTAATAAGCTTTATTTTATCTCTGTAATAATAAAATAAAGTGTTTGTCTGTTTGTGTGCTCTCTCCAGAGAAATCTAGAGCACACACGAGTCTGAAATGTTGTCAGGAAAAAAATAGTGACAGGTTCTAAAACACCTCTGAGCCCGAGTTTTAAAATTTAAGCTAGTTTTTTTTAAATTAATATTTTAATTTTCTTAAAGGTTTGCCTAAATGTTGATTATATTTTAATTTGCCTTATTCAAATTTCGTTTTATTCGCTCAGTTACTTTTGATTGATTTTTTTTCGCTAAACAGAATTATAATTAATATTAAAATAAAATATCAAGAGATAATGTGACAAACAAATACATATATTATATGAAAATTATGTAAATTGGCATCCAACACATTATCTTGCACCAAATATTTCTAATTTACAACAAATATGATCTTGGTTTGCAATTATATAAAATACATATTTCTAAATATTAGGCCCAAAACTATACAAATAAGCAATACTTATGTATTATTAAACAAATCTGCTTCCATTATCAGAACTGTCATCACATGTTCTGAAATTAGAAATTGGCGTTTCTTCAGTATTGCGGCCGGAACGTCGTTCCGGTACCTTTTTAAACTGCAGGAACGCGTTCCGGTTCTTTTTATGAAAATAGTAATTTAAAAATAATTTAAATATGTTATAGAATTAAATTTTTAATTATATAAACTACTTTTAAATTTTTTGAACTGTATAAGCATTGTTTGTGTGCGTTTCTGCAACCTACGCAATTACTCTGCTATGCGAGGGTGGCTTTCCTTTCCAAACAAAAGTGCAACTGTTAACAAAGCAGCTCTATACTCTCGTTGGTTTGTTTTCTTTTGAAAATATATAAACACATTGATTTAGTTCTAGTTGCCTTATGACCGCTACAGGGGTTTGATGTGTAATTATTTTTTATGAATTGATAAATTATTATTATAAGCTCGGATATATTTTCATTTTTGTAAAGTACTTTTGTTTTAAACTATATATTAAAGATTTTTTGTAACATCTTCAAAAACTGAGTGGAGCAATTATTGCACACGGGTTAAATTCTAAGTTTTAGTGCAACAAGTACAAGTACATATTGGGAACATAGGAAACAGAAAATTTCGTAAAAAATTTTAAATCTTGGCGAAACTTATCAATAATAAATAATAATTATTGAGTCTACAAAGTTAAGACAAAAATCAACTGTAATAATGTTTTTGAAATGTGTAACCGACAACGCTCACAAGATCCTCATTTTTATTTCTTGATCTGATTGAATTATCAGAAAAATATTAAAATATTATTTGGCATTGTTTGAACCGTCGTTGTCACAACAATTGCAAAAACCTGCAAAATATTTAAAAAAAAAATTGTTTATTTCATACTGATATCTAAAACGACATTTTTCGGATTATTTATAGTACAAAAAGTTGAATTTTAACGTCCTAGGACTTTATAAAATTTTATAAAGTCCTAGGACGTTAAAGTTTAACTTTTTGTACCATAAACGTTGAACTTTAACGTCCTAGGACTTTATAAATTTTATAAAGTCCTAGGACGTTAAAGTTCAACTTTTTGAGCAAAATTTTAAACTCATTTCTCTTTATTTTAATAAATTTCCAGTATGAAATAAAATTTTGTATTATTGTATTAAAATTTTGTATGTTGTTTGTAAACAACTAGCTCGGACTTTAAAGTTTCACTTTTCGTTCTAGATAAATAAATAACTATTATTCTAAATCAAAGTTATAATTTTGCATAAATTTTAAAATGAAAATATGCTGAACAAATAAAGTAACCTTTGACAAAATATTTGTTATTTTTGTCAAAATAATTGTATAACTATGATAACAAATAATAACAATAATTTTAATTGGATTATGAAATTTTGAATTTAAAGGTTGCTTTGATAAAAATTTCTATTTTTTTATAGAATTTAAACAAATACAAACGTTTTTTTACTTTTTTGGGCGTATTTATGACATCAGAGTAATAAAGTACCACTTTAATATGTAGGAGAATAAAAAAACTATTTTTTTATTTATTGATAGTAATTTTTTTTAAAGCTTGGTTAGAATCGCAATAAATCGTTTTGTGAGCTTTATTTTCATTTTTCTAAAATGTAGTCACACGTAAATGCTTTGTAGCCGACGAAAAATAAAAATGGCGTTACTTTACAGCCCCTTTGATTATCAGTAAAAAAAGTAAGACTTTAACTAACCTAGCGGCATTAAAGTTAAGCTTTACAGCCGTTTGCCGAAAAAAGATTTTGTTTAACTGTCATTTGCTAATTTTTTAAACAAAATAGTTCATTATTTAATTAGGAGCTAAAGTGATACTTTTTGTGTTGAGTTGAGAAAAGTCACTTTAGCTCCGAATTAAATACGCTATTTTTTCGGCAAACGTTTAAATTTTTTTTAAATATGAAATTAATACATCAAAATTTTTATAAATATGAATTTTTATCGTCATATTTACTTCCAAAAAAGAGAAAAAAACATTTAAATTTGTATGAATAAAATTTTTTTTATCAAAGCAGCCTTCTCAAAATTTCATAATCCAATTGAAATAGTTGTTATTTTGTTGTCATAGTTATACAATAATTAAAAATTTCATTATCCAATGAAACTGTTTGTTATGTTTTGTTGTCATAGTAACATACAATAATTCAAAATATCATAATCCAAAGAGAATCAACTTATTTTTTGTTGTCATAGTTATACAATTTGTTTGAAAAATAACAAAACAACAAATGCTACTTTACAGCCGCCGTAGTATAAAATAAAAATGACGTAACTTTTGCAGCCGCAGTCAAAAAAGTAAGACTTTAACTAACTCCCTAGCGGCAGTAAAGTTACACTTTACAGCCGTTTTGTGTATCGTCTATAATTGTCAAACTATAGACTCAACACAATTACTTAATTACTTAATTTTTATTTCAAATCAATAATAGTTCACAGCTTTGAAGTTAAAATAATTATTTTGAATAATAAAATAGTTACAATAAAATTAATAAATTTAATAAAAATAATTTAATAAATAACCAATTAGTTTTTTATATAATTATAATATATTAATTTACTATTAATAATAATAAAATAAATTCATAAAACAAATTTCAAACAGTGATTCCACTACAGTCTTAAGCGGTTTGATTAATAAAATTTAAGTAATAATAATTTAAAAAAATACATTTATTTATAATTTTCCGGATTTAAAGCAATCGGAGAATAATACTATTTTATTTAAAATAATTGTTTATGATGACATTTATTTTTAGGGACTTAATAGGATACTTATACACAAGGAATAATGATGTATACGCCCAAACAATAATTGTAAGAATAACAAGAATAATTCAATAGGAATAATAGAATTAATAGAAATAATTTAAGTTTGAATAATTTAATAGGAATAATATGAATAACTGGAATAATATATAATAATAAATAAAATACATAATATGAATAATTTAATAAGAATAATAGGAATAATTGAAATAATTGTGTTAATTGGCATAATTTGAATAATAGGAAAAATTGGAATAAACGAAAAAATTGCAATAATTGGAACAATTAGTGTAATTAGAATAATTGGCATAGTTAGAATAATTGGAATAATTGGCATAATTGCAATAATTGGAATAATTGGCATAATTAGAATAATTGGAATAATTGGCATAATTGGATCATAATTGACATAATTGGAATAATTGGCCGAATAATTTAACTTTTAAAAATATTGCGACGCTGATGCATAGGCTGACTTCACCACAGCTCTGGAAACATAGTGTTCTGGATATATAATGAGCTAATATCCATAAAATACTTTAATTAAAAGCTAACCAATATTATGGACTTCGTAGTTCTAATAATAAAAATATTAAAGCAGGCAGTAGTATTCCAACAAACATAAATTCTGTTGTACGAAAAAAAGTAAAAAAAATTTTATCGGAAGTGACAAAGCGGAAGTTAGGATGCAGAACTGTTGTAAACCGTACTAAATGTGTATGTACCAAATTCCATCCAACTCGATTATTAGGTACAGAAGTTATTGAGCTTCCAAAATAACAGGTGCTTGGAGGACCCCCTACCACTTTGTTCACTATCGCTAAAAAAACTAATCAGTTCCTTGCCATACATATTTGCATCTTTTTGCAAAGTGTAATCAAAATTACTTAACGAACGAATGTTGTATGCTTCCAACAAACATTGAAACAATAAACAGGTGTTCGGGAGGACCCCACCACTTATCCCAATATTGTCCAAAAACTAGTCAATTCTTTGTCAATAAAGTCTTTATCTTGTTTCAAAGTGCCATTAAAATTGATTAATGAATGAAATCTGTATGCTCCCAACAAACTTTAAAAACCAAGTGTAAAAAGTCAGCAGTTGTATGGTAGATCCCCCGCCACTTTGATCAATGTGTCCCAAAAGATGATAATTATCTTCTTACACTAATTGAAATTTTTCCATAAGTTTTATCATAATCACTTCATTATTGTAGGCTGTAGTGTGCATAAAGATACTGAAAAAACTGCCAACAAGTAAAAACAATTTTTTTTTACCGGAAGCAAAAAACCGGAAGTTGGGATGCAGAATTTTTGTAAATCATACTAAATGCTTATGTACAAAGTTTCATCCAATTCGATTATCAGGTACAGATGTTATTGAGCTTTAAAAAAAATAGGTGTATGGGACACCCCCCACCACTTTGTTCACTATCGCTCAAAAACTAATCAGTTCTTTGCCATACATGTTTGCAATTTTTTCCAAAGTGTCATCAAAATTGGTTCTCGAACGAATGCTGTGTGCTCCCAACAAACATTGAAAAAATGCTGACACAGTAAACAAGTGTTCGGGAGACCCCGTACCACTTATCCCAATATTGTCCAAAAACTAATCAGTTCCTTGTGATTTTAGTTTCCATCTTTTTCCAAAGTGTCATTAGAATTGATTAATGAATGAAGTCTGTATGCTCCCAACAAACTTTAAAAACAAAGTGTGAAAAGTCAGCAGTTGTATGGTAGACCCCCCGCCACTTTGATCAATGTGTCCCAAAAGATGATAATTATCTTCTTACACTAATTGGAACCCTATTCCATAAGTTGTATCATAATCACTTCATTATTGTAGGCTGTAGTGTGCATAAAGACACTGAAAAAACTTCAAAAAAGTACAAAAAAAAATTTTTTACTGGAAGTAAAAAATCGGAAGTTGGGATGCAGAACTATTTTAAACCGTACTATATACTCATGTACCAAATTTCATCCAATTCGCTTATCAGGTACAGAAGTTATAGAGCTTTCAAAAAAACAGGTGCTCCAGGGACCGCCCACCACTTTGTTCACTATCGCTCAAAAACTAATCAGTTCTTTGCCATACATGTTTGCATCTTTTTCCAAAGTGTCATCAAAATTCGTTCACGAACGAATGCTGTGTGCTCCCAACAAACATTGAAAAAAGTGTGACACGTTAAACAGGTGTTCGGGAGGACCCCCACCACTTATTCCAATATTATCCAAAAACTAATCAGTTCTTTGTTACTTAAGTCTCCATCATTTGCCAAAGTGTCATTAAAATTAAATAATGAATGAATTCTGTATGCTCCCAACAAACTTAAAAAATAAAGTGTGAAAAGTCAGCATTTGTATGGTAGACCCCCCACCAATTTGATCAATGTGTCCCAAAACATGATAATTATCTTTTCACACTAACTGGAACCCTATTCCATAAGTTTCATCATAATCACTTCATTATTGTAGGCTGTAGTGTGCATAAAGACACTGAAAAAACTTCAAAAAAGTACAAAAAAATTTTTTTTACCGGAAGCTAAAAACCGGAAGTTGGGATGCAGAACTATTTTAAACCGTACTACAAACTCATGTACCAAGTTTCATCCAATTCGCTTATCAGGTACAGAAGTTATAGAGCTTTCAAAAAAACAGGTGCTCCAGGGACCCCCCACCACTTTGTTCACTATCGCTCAAAAACTAATCAGTTCTTTGTCATACATGTTTGCATCTTTTTCCAAAGTGTCATCAAAATTTATTGACGAATGAATGTTTTATGCTCCCAACAAACATAAAAACTTTGTGGAAAAAACCACCTGTTGTATGGTGGACCCCCCAACCCTTTATCCAATGTGCTCCAAAAGCTGATAAAATCTTTCTCATGTTATTTAACAGCTTTTCGCAACGTTTCATGAAAATCGATCGGTAATTGTAGGCTACAGTAGGGATAAACACCTGAAAAAAAAACTTTTTAACCGGAAGTGATAAACCGGAAGTTGGTATGCAGAAATATTGGAAACAGTATTAAAACCTTATATACTAAGTTTCAATAAGATAATAGCTCGGGATCAGAAGTTATTCAAGATTTAAACTTAGAGGTGTTCGGGAGACCCCCCGCCATTTTGTCCAAATTTAAAATGAATCCAGATCTTCTATTTTCAAGTGAACCTGTATCATTTGCCAAAGTTTCATCAAGATCCTATGCAGAAAAAAGTTGATGATATTTTGGAAATTAAAAAAATGTTTCTAATATTCAAAAACAAAATTGAATTTCTTGATAAAAAAGTAATGGATCTGGAACATCGTTTGGAAGTTTGTAATCAAGAAAAACTTGATGATCATCTCCTAGTTATGGGTGTTCCTGTTATTATTAAAGAAGATATTGTTGAAACAGCTACAAAGCTAGTTACTGATCTGGATATTTCTATTAAAAAAGAAGATGTTTTACAGGCTGTTCGGTTGCAAAACTCATCTGATTCAAACCCTGTGAATTCACATATACAAAGGTAATTCTCGAATTGTATCACCACCAATTTTAGTAAAATTTTTGAATACTAACGTCAAAAAACGAATTATGACTAAAAAGAAGCAATATGGTCCAATATATACTGAAAAATATTACCCTAGTGTCAAAAATCCCATCAAATTAAATGAAGTAACTAGAGAACAACATGAAATTAAACGTCGGATTTATTTTAACTCATATCTCTCTGTTTATAACAAGAATTTACTTAACAAGGCTAAAGAACTAAAATATTAGAATTATAAATTTGCTTTGTTTGGCTATAACAACCAAGCGTGTGTTCGCAAGGAACTTGATTCCAAGGTAATATTTGTTTGTACTGTTGCGGACATAGAAGCATTGAAAAATAATACTAAAAAAAGAGGAACAAACGAAGAATAAATTAAGTATTATTCTAAAAGTTTCATATATTATTTGGTGTTATTTTATTTGTTAATTGAAATTTTGTTTTAATGAATTCAAATCCATTAGTTTTATATCCTAATATTGTCTCAAAATACTCTAACTTAAATTTATTTTCATCAAACAAGAACAACGATAATCTCAACATTTTGTATCTTAATATCAGAAGAAGGCTTCGTCATAAATTACAGAATCTTGAAATTATATTAAATTCTTATTCTGATTTAGTCCATGTGATAATTTAATGGACTAAATGTGATAATTTTAACGGAAATTTATATATATGAAACTGAAAACAAATTCTACAACTTACAGTCATATAATTCTTACTTTAGTAATAGAAATTCAAATATTGGCGGTGGATGCCTGTGTTTGTCCATGAATCTGAATTCAATCTTCATTCATTGCTAGTTCTTCTTTAAATAATACTGAGTATATTGTAATTAATCTTTTAAATTTACACATTAATTTGGTTGGTGTTTATCGGTCACCTAGTTCTAATATTGCAACTATTTTGAATATATTTGAAAATAATATATTGAACCTAAAAAATTCAATAATTATGGGTGATTTCAATTTTAATTTGCAAGATAAAAATGATGATGTTGTTATTCAGTATTGTAATCTAATAACCAGCATCGGATTCATGTGTTTAGATTCTTTGGGTATGAAAATGTCAACTAGAGTTTCAAACACAAGTTGAACAACAATTGTCCATGTGATTACTGATATCATTAAAAATTTTGAACTTTCAATTACTGATTGGGATCTTTCGGATCACAGAATGTTAAAACTTCGTGTTTGCCTTGCAAATAAATCTAAACGTACACCAACAATTTATACAACAATTTATATATGAAAACTTTTATCACCGCCATTACGAGGAGTGAAAGTTGGGCTTTTTACAATCTGTGTCAGGTCGTGCGATGCAGCAAATATTTCTGCCTGCCTTCCATTGTTGCGTCGTCAGTCATTTTTCAAAATTCTAACCACGAGTCACCGGTAACGATAACCTCACAATTTTGAAATTTTGCTCTAATTTCGTCGACAACATTAGTCAAGAGATTAAAAAAGAAGGCAGTCTTGGGACTGCCGACAGAAGCGAAAACTTAAAACTGAAAGAGCTGTGTTTTTTTGTATCTTCCAATTATTGTAGCATTGCCAATTAAAATTTCAGAATGTTTAAATTAAAATCATTACAATTATTCTGGTAACGCGAAAATATAAATTTTTCCCCATAGAAAATTGCAACGCGCCTAAAGAAGTTTTCACTTCAAAAATTCGGATCATGTTTGTTTGGGGATCGGTATAGAGCTATTGTGAAAAAAGAAATTTCAGGCAGGCAAGCAAACCAATATCGTCATTCTCAAGTTAAAGAAAAAAGACAGAAAAGATATACAAAATATTATAAAAATTGACATAAAAATGAAAAAACTTAAATGAATTGAAAAAATTATATAAACAAAAAGACTAGGAAAATAAAAATCTTTCTTGGAAGCTACGTTGGCTTTTTTGAAAATATTTTTTTCAAGTTTAAAAGGTGTTTGTACTCGTTATGTAGAAACTTGGTATCTAGTTGTGCATCACATGCCATCGGTAGTTTTAATTGGATATGTGCAACCTCAAGGATATTTCTTTTTTTTCAAATTTTCTTCTATATATCTAAAATTTTAGTTTTTTCGAATTTAAAAACATGTTCATCGTTTATACTGTGTTTTGCTAATGATTTGACCGCTTTTATTCCGAACATCCTTTTTGTGCTGAAGAATACGGTTTTTTATTTGTTGTTTTGTTTGTCCTATATATACTGTTTTTTTGCACTTGCACGGTATTTCGTATATCAGATTTGTTTTTTCGAATTTATTTTTTTTTTCTTAGTTTTGGAAAATAAGCTGTTATAAGCTGATGATTATATTGATATTAGAATTAAACACTCCCTTAAAAAAGAAACTCATTTGCTCCACGTTTATATGAACTTCCAAAATCACACAAACCAAATGTACCTTTACGGCCAACTGTATCCACATATAAACTAACAAATTTTTTGAATAATATACTGAAGGTATTAACCAACAAAAGTAGCTTTAATATTGTTAACTCAAATAAATTTAAAGATTTCGTTGATACTATAAAAATACAAGAGGATGACATATTAGTGTCTGTTGACGTAGTATCTACAAATATTCCAATAGACATGGCGTTGAACGAAATTCAAAACAGATGGGATGAAATTAAATTTGTAACAAAATTACCTAAGGAAGTTTTTATCGATATTTTAGATTTTTGCTCAAAAAACAATAACTATTTTTCTTACAACAACAATTTTCACGAAGAAATTGATGGTCTTGCAATGGATAATCCTTTATCACCGGTTTTAGCAGATATCGTCATGGAAAAGCTTTTACTAGATTCACTTAACTGTTTATCCAGAAAACCAACTTTCATTAAAACATATGTTGATGATATAATAATGGCTATACCGAAAAATTTAGTTACTTCAACAAACACGGTTTTTGAATTGTTCGACGACAATATAAAATTTACAGTAAAAGAAGAAAACAATAACATAATAAATTTCTTATATCCGCAGCTTATTAGGAAAAACAATTTAATAACTATAATTTTTATTTGTTTTCATCGTTCAAGTCCAATAAATATAATTTTTTGGACTTAAACGATGAAAACAAATAAATATTAAATCGTCCAATAAAATAATAGTACATTATGATGCTAGGACGTAAAGCTAAAGATTTTGGACGGATGTGGAGTTTGCAAATCGAGGCGCTAGCCGAGATTTGCACCCACATTAAGTCCAAAATAGCTTACGTTCGTGCATCATATACTATTTTTTATTCGCCGCAAGCAAAATATTTTAAGAAAAGTTGATTATTCTAAATTAAAATTATAAATTTTCATAAATTTTAAAATAAAAATATGTGGAACAAGTAACCTTTGACAAAATATTTATTATTTTTTCCAAATTATTGTGTAGCTATGACAACAAATGATAACAACTATTTTAATTGGATAATGAAATTTTGAATTTGAGGGTTGCTTTGATAAAAAAGTTTATTTTTCATAGAATTTAAACAAATACAAATGCTTTTTACTTTTTTGGACGTAGCTATGACAACAAAATAAATAGTTGAAAAGTGATACTTTAAAGCCGCAAATCACAGTAATAAAGTAACACTTTAATATGTAGGCGAATAAAAAAACATATTAATATTTATTAATTGGTACAAAAAGGAAACAACATCAAATAGATTATTATATTATGTACCAGCCCATCCTTTTTCAATGAAAGTCTTTTATTAAAAAAATTTTTAGTCTTAGTGACAAATCTTTTTATGGAGATAATATAAAAATTATTAAAAATATTTTAAAAGAAAATAATTATCCATCTAAATTAACAAACAAATTAATACATCAAAAGATAAATAAACTACACCATATTACATCAACATCCATTAGAAATAATTACATACAAATTAACATCCCGCAAAATATCATTTTACAACAGCAAAACCCTAGTTCCAGTCAAAATATTCAAGCTCCGTTAATTGGGTCTGTAACATATATACCTAAGTTAACAGATAAATGCATGAAAATAATTAAACAACACACAAAAATTCTGGTATACGAAATACCGTGCAAGTGCAACAAAACAGTATATATAGGACAAACAAAACAACAACTAAAATATCGTATTCTTCAGCACAAAAGGGATGTTCGGAATAAAAGCGATTTGACCGCATAAGCAAAACACAGTATAAACGATGAACATGTTTTTGAATTCGAAAAAACTAAAATTTTAGATATAGAAGAAAATTAAAAAAAAAAAGAAATATCCTTGAGGCTGCACATATCCAAGTTCCCGCTAGACATGATAACAGGTTTATGGTTTGCAATAGCAGGCTAGAGCTCACTATAGCTCAGGTACCTCTGGTTCGCCAAGTCCCGTACCACGGTCTAATCAGACCATTGACCCCTGAAGTTGATCGTTCCTGTGTAGGTCGTTGGACATTGTGACTCCCAATAAACAAATACCTTCTTATCCGTCTATTTGTTCGGCACAGCCCAAGTAGGTTTTGCCAGACATTGACATACGGCCAAGCACCGGTCCATTAATGGTTAACAGTACTTGGCTATTGTTACTGGTCCAATACTAGAACCAATTATTGGCCGATCTATGGTTTACAGAAAATAGCCAGTATATTGTTACCTTTGAATGGCCAAGCACTGGCCCATGAATGGTAAATATTACTTGGCTATTGTTATTGGGCCAGTACTGTAGCCATGAATTTGCCAATCTGTCATTTTTTTTAAATTTCACTAGTGTATTATCTCTTTTAGAAATACATAGTTTGAAAAATTTCACATATAGTTTAGTTATCGCCTTGTCGGTTGAAAGACTATGGTAATAAAGAAAAGGTTGGTATATGTTTTAATTTATTTTCATTTCTATTTTATTTTAATAATTTTGTAAATAATTTATTTAAATTTATGTAAAAAAAATATTATTTTATATTTTTTTTAATGGCAGAGTACTGGCGGAGTCAGGGCGGTGTTTGCCATTACTCAGCCATTCTTGCAATTGAACCAGTTGTATGGGGAGTTTTGAATTTTTTCCGTCATTTTTATTTTATTTTAAATTAGTTTGTATTTAATTTATTTAAATTTACATATGATAATAATGTATATTTTTTTTAACGGCCTAGTCATGGTTGCCAGTATTTGGCCCAAGAATGGCAACCATTTATTGTCCGAAGTTATCATCCAGTAAAGTTATGTTAATGGCCCAGTCGTGGTTGCCAGTACTCACCCATTGCTGCATTACTGGCTGCCAGGAATGGACCATTACTGGACCAGATGTACAACCTTGTATGGGAGATACTGATTGAAATATCATTGTGAAACTCGGTCTTTGATGTGCAATGTGCAATCAACAGTTGTGTTTTAGTGGAATTAAAATTGACCAAATTTTTGTCACCGCCGACATTTTCTAGCAATCGGCGACATTTTCTAGCTTCTCGTTTAAATTTGTGGCAGTGTTTCTCCGAGCTGGATTTATTCATTCATGCATTTTATTTCTTGAAATGGTAGAGGGACGAATGACTTGTGCAAACTTGAACTTAAGTGAACTTTTCTTAATTTCCATTTTCTTTTAGAAATCCTCCGGTTGGAATAACCTTAATTTCATCACTTGTAATTTATAAGAATCTACATAGCAATTATGCTGTGCCAACGCGACATTGCGTTGAAAGGGTGTTGTTGCATATACTATTGCTACATTCGAACATTGAAAGATGTCCGATATATCAAAACATTATTTAACGCTATATAAGTTTTTTTTTTTTTTTTTTTTTTTTTTTTTTTACGTATTATTGATTTTTATTATTATGAAAATATTCGTTACAATTTTTAAGAGTACAGTAAATTTTTTAATATTACTTTTCAGCTTTAGAATAAATATTGGATTATTTATGAATAATTTTGTTTTTATAGTATGGTACAATGAAGGAAAATTTGTGTGAAAAAACCTTTCTATAATAACTTAACCTAATACCTATAACTACTTAACCTAATAACTAAAACTAATTAAGGGGTTTTCTTGGTGAACGAAGTTGACTAAAGTTGTAGAATCTCATTCACCAATGGATTATCAATATTATTTAAGTTTTGGTAAAATTTGTTTTTGCGTTTGTTAATATATGTTTCTATTAGATCGATGTTGTGTAATTTGTGTAACTTGTATGTAGAATAGTGCCATGGTTTGTTATAAATAATTTTTAATATTTTATTTTGTGTCCTTTGAAGTTTAAGTCTGTGAGATTTTGCACAGCATTCCCATACTGGAATACCGTATGTTAGTTTTGGTATAATCACGGATTTGAAAAGGATCAATTTATTTTTAACATTTAATTTCGAGTTTCTGTTTATAAAGGGATAAAGCATTTTTATTACGTTTCCCATGTTATTAATTCTTTCAGAAATATGATCCGAGAAGGTTAGTTTTTTATCAAGTGTTATACCTAGGTACTTTAAACTATTTGACCACGGGATGTTTTTACCGTTTATAACTATATCTCTGCTGGGAAGGCTTAGTGTTTTTCGCTTGCGTGTAAAGAAGCATGTTTGATATTTGTTAACATTGACCCTTATTTTCCATCGATCAAAGAAATTATTAACTTCATTAATTGCTACTTCAAGTTTATTGACGATATAATTTGGATCTTCAGAAGATGTCAAGATAGCTGTGTCATCAGCGAAGAGTGAGTATTCACAATCACTAGATCGTGGCAGATCGGCGGTGTAGATATTATAAAGCAATGGACTAAGCACTGCTCCTTGTGGAGTTCCGGAAGGAATTGCGAATTTTTTGGATTTTGTTCCTTCAATACTAACGTTAAAATATCTGTCGCAAAGAAAACTGCGAATGATTTTTACAAGATAGATAGGTGTTTGGATGTTGAATAATTTGTGAAGAAGACCGTCATGCCATATAGCGTCGAAGGCTTTTTCGATGTCTAGCAACAGCATTCCCACTGATTGTTTGTTATTGATTTTGTGTTTTATTAGTTTGGTTACTCGTAACAATTGATGATTTGTTGAGTGGCCTGTGCGGAAACCAAATTGTTCGTATGGTATTATGTTTTTGCTTGAAACAAACTTATTAAGTCGAGCATAGATTACTTTTTCGAAAATTTTGCTAAAGCCACTTAACAAACTAATTGGTCGGTAGCTTGTTGGACTAGTAGGATCCTTTTTTGGTTTACAAATTGCTATGACGTTTGCGTTTTTCCAGGCGGATGGAAAATATCCTATTTTCATGCATGCGTTGAAGATAAAAGCAAGAGCTACAAATAACTTTTTAGGACTTCGTTTTAAAACTTGATTATGTATATTATCACTACCGCAAGCTTTTCTGTTTCGTAGTCTTTTTACTATTGTTAACAGCTCCCTGTGGTTTGTGATTTCATCAATTTCCCATGAAGTAATTGAACTAATAAAAGTTTTAGTATTTAAAACTGCTTTGGTCGTTTCTGGGTCATTTATATTTTGGTTAATGACATGTGCTTGATAAAAAACTTCACCGATTGCGTTACATTTTTCTGAAGTTGTTAAGAGGAGTTTATTCTGAGAATTTAATGGGGGTATTTTTTTGGAAGGTTTACCGACAATTTTGTTAAGATTCCATAATTTATTAGATCCGGGTGTTATTGTTTCTAATAATTTCCCCCACCGTTTATTCCTGATATTGGTGATAGAATTGCGTATGGCTGCATTTATTTTCTGGTAATTCACCTTATTAATTGGATTTCTTGTTCTTTGCCATTGACGACGATAACAATTTCTTATTTTAATTTGCTGTACGATTTCATTAGGGATTGAAGGCTCTTGAGATTTCAGCTTTTGCTTGGGTATATATTTTTCTTGGGCTTCAAAAACCAGATCTGTTAATCGTTTTACTTCATCGTCTATGCCTTCTGGAGAATTAATTCGATTTTCGATATCGAAAATATTAATTTTGGCTTTGAGGAATAAATAAAGAGAAGCCCATTTAGCTTTATTAAAATTGTAACTCGTTGATGAAGTTGCACTTATATTTGGAGAAGTGTTTAGCAAATCGAATACAACTGGTAAGTGGTCAGAAGACAACTCAGTTTTGGCAACCGGTTGAGAAATAAGGTGTGGAATATTGTGTAAAGCAAGGTCAAGTGTCGATGGGTTGCCTCGACTAGAATTCGGACAATAAGAAGAAGTATTTGGAAAACTAATGTTAAATCTACCTCTTGACATTTCGTCATACATAGCATTTCCAGCTCGGTTTGATCTTCGACAGTTCCAGTATCTATGACGACTGTTAAAATCTCCACAGATAACGAAGCTATTTTGACTATTGGCTATTTTACGTAAATCCTTTTTAAATTGCTGAATTTTGTCAACATTGATCTTAGTACCTGGAAAATAGCAGGAAACAATAATTATCTCACCATGCTGTGTAAACACTTTTAAGCCTAATGATTCAATAACTGATGTGTCAAAGCTGGGTAGTAGTGAATGTTTAATGTTTCGTTTTATGAAAATTGCTACACCACCGCCTGGTTGTTGTTGTCTATCATTTCTATAGCAAATATATTCACTATTTTTTAAGAGTTTCAAATTAGGCTTTAGCCATGTTTCGTTCACCAAGAAAATGTCAATTTTATTTATGTCTAAAAAATAATAAATTTCATTAATTTTATTGGAAATGCTTTGCGCATTCCAATATGCAATTTTTATATTATTTAAATTATTTAACGCCATAAAGGTACTTAACTGAAAGCCCGGCTATGACTTGAAATTGTTGTTCCTTGTTCCTGCAGTGTTTTAGCTGGGATATGATGTCGTTTACTAACCTCATTATTTGTTCGACTGTAAATAGATCACTATTATTATGGTTATTGAAGTTAGTGACATGTGAATAATTTGTAGTTGTAGTGTTTGTGATCCGCTTAGCATTTTCTAACGGCAGTTCGGAGAGTTTCTGGTTCGGATTTAAGGTTGGAAAATCCGAGCTATTGAACACAAAACTAGGTTTGCGACTAATGTTTCGTTTTTTTGTTGTTTTTTCCCTTATTTGTTGGTACTCTGCAAGTTTTGGACATTCTTTCGAATTGGATTTGTGTGATTGTGAGCAATTAGCGCATTTTAATATCACAGGTTCACTTGGACTATCTTGTTGAGGACATTCAGTTGTGAGATGCTGATTGCTGCAATACATGCATCTCGATGGAAGATTGCAGTGTTTAGCTCCATGACCATAAAGCTGACAATTTCTGCACTGGGTGGGACCAGATCGCCTGTTAATATAGTTGTTCCACTGTACCATCACATTATATATATGTTTTGTTTGACGAAGTTTTGAAATATTTGTAGTACCAGGCTTAAAGTATAAAAGATACGTCATTTGATCGATGTATCGTTGATTTTTAATATTAAGTTTCTTAATTTCAGATGGTTGATCAACTCCTTCGTCTTTCAACGCTGTTTCAATATCTGTTATGCTCCAGTTTGGTAGTCCGGAGAGAACAAACTTAATAAGTTTGTTTTCCTTTTTTTCAAACGAATAATACATTTTATTGTCCTTTTTTAGCGCAGCAATTAACTCATTATAGTCTTTATCGTTTTCCAAAAGAACTTTAATTCCTATAGACATAAACTTTAATTTGTATTTTGTAATATTATTATTTTTTATTAATGCATGCGCATCAAAAGTTGAAATTTCTTTTAATATTATTGGAGGTATGATTTCTTTTTTTTTGTTATTAGTAACTGTATTATGTTGATCTATTTTGTCGTCAATTTCTGTGACGTCATCAATCGTATTATTATCAAAAAGATCAAATCGATTTTGAACTGGAATGTTAATTTTGATTTGAGTTGAATTGTTTTTTGGCTGATTACAGCTATCTGGTTTTAAACTTTGAGTTTGTGACATGTTGTTCAGTCCTTTATAGCGTTTTGTAGATGTGTTGGTTAATTTTGAGGTTTGTTGAGAGTTATGACTCATTTTTATCACGTATTCCTCGACCTTGGGGAATTTATTAATTAAATCTGCTTCATCTTCAGAGAAGTCGCGGCTTCTCTTAGTATTATTTTCACACTCGTCTTCACTCACTGCTTATTATGACTCAGTTGCAAAATCAATGATTTTACAAGTTGAAAAAGTTAACAAGCACTCTTGTATACGAATTACCGTATTTTAAACAATTTATTTTATTTCAATTATTTAGTTTGAAACGATTCGCTTCACTGTTAAATTGAAACTGCGCTATATAAGTTTCCTTTATACAAAAAAAAATTGAAGATGAACAAGCAAAATGGCGTCATTATTTGTTGAACCAAACAAAAAAAATCTGTTCGCAACTAAAGACATTATTGATGAATGAATTTCAATTAAATTTTGAAGTATCTTCAACGTTTTTTCTTTCAATAGATTTTTGTTTTTATTATATATAGATATATAGCCTTTAATTTTATATATATGCATTATTATAGTTTTTCATTTTTGTTTATTTAAAAGAATAAACCAATTCAAAACAGATTTTTCTTGTCTTGAATCTTAGTTGTTTTTTGTTTGTCTGTTTCATTGCGCCAAAATTGTCTTAAAAATCTTTTAAATAAAGAAAGATCTGTTTGCTGAATATGATGAGGGATAGTTGTCATGGATTTTTGTTTTTCCATCTTCTTTATAAACATATTTAAGTAAATTAATGTCGTTTTGGATTGATTTTGTTTGAAATGTAAATAAGATGGAATTTATGGTTTGAATGACAGTAAGACCGTGGTTGGATTTTCTTGTTTTTAATTGATACATAAATAATGAAATTATATTTGACGTGAAGCAACACAAATGTTGTAAATATCATAGATAGCATGATTACTTTAATAAAAGTAATGATTCACTTAAACATACATCTATCCATATTGATATATGATATCCCGATTAATATTTCATCTGCTAGAAAGTTTCAAATTAAGTTTTAAATAATTAAATTTGTAGAAAAAAATGGGAAAAATGGAAGTCAATGCAATAATTAACAATGCAGCTTAACATTCAATAAAAAAGCAGCATAAAAATAAACTTTGTTATTGATACACCAAATACAAGACAAAAATATTATAGCTTTTACAATAGCTAACCAAAAACTACTAATAACAATTTGAAATACTGAAAAATTAAGCAGCGTAAATCATTTCTAATCAGCCATCATTTATCGACAGTCGAATAATTCTTTTTTTTCATTAATTTTTAAAATGTAATCTAATCTCTTGATACACTCGAACAATCCCTTCACATTAAAAGCAAAATAAAATTCAAGGTCTACTTCATTAAAATCAAACGGTCATGTCTCATGATAAATTTTAGTTTTAAGGTTTATTAGGAAATCCTACCAACCCTTTGCCAAAAAAAATACAACAAAGTTTATACAAAATTCAATGAGGAAATTTGTTGTTGTTTTTATGCCCAAATTTCCCATTTATTTTCAACAAAAAATATATTTTCCTAAAATTTAAGTCAACACTTTTACGTTTGCTTTTAACCAATTTTATGTATTTTGTCATTTTCATTTTCTAGTGATAATCTGTTTTGTTGTTATATTTTTCTGTTAGCGTAGTAACTGAATATTGTCGTGGTGGATCAAATAACAATAATTTCCACGCATAATATTTTCAGGCGAAACAAAGAACAAACAACAATTTTGTGGAAAAAGAAATTGGTGAATTCTTGTCTTTTTTTTGTTGACAAAAAGAATGTATTTTTGTTATAAATAATGGGGGTAACATCTGAGGTTATAAAATTATTAACGTTGTTGTTATCGAAGTTTGTGTTATTTATGCAAGTTACTTCCGTACTCCAGCGTTGTTGTATTTTCTATAAAAACGTTCAAAATAGATCTATAAAAAGAGTGTTCCAAAAATTAACGAAGCAATTGTATTAATTAACGGTTGTAAAGCTCTTGATTTGTAAAGTAAGCGATAACTTAGCTTCCTTGCTGGGAGCGTAAAAGAAGTCTTAATAAATAACTATAACGGCAAATTATACCCAGCCGGAAATGACTTATGGAGTAATTGAACTGTTCCTCGTGATGCATGACATGTGACACCGTGTTGTATACTATAGTAGAACACGATTAATCACATTAGTCTTTACTGTCGAATAATATCACTATTCCGATAATATTTTGAGAGTAAATCACCTCAATTGATTTTAAAATTTTGTTGTGCAATAAAAACGCGTTGCATAGCTTTTTATGTGCAAGATGGCGAACAATAAACTTCCAGTAAAAGATGACGGACAATAAACTTTCAGTATTAAAATGTTTGGTGAAAAAGAGAGAGTGCAAGATCGCGAACGATAAACTTCCCGTATTAAAATGCTTGGTGAAAGAAACCGGGTTGTAATTGTGGTTTGTGCCATTTAAGAAGAAATTTTAATAAAACCATAACAGGCATTCATAATGTACTATAAGAAATAATAAAAAATAAAAAAACTAATAAATTACATATATACAGCTATAATACAAAAAAATAAAAACAAGCGCGCATATATGTATAAAACAAACTCCAGCAAGCTTCAATTAAGAAAATTAAAACCATGCATTAGGACAACAAAGAAATTTGAATCAAGCCATTTTTGATCGATTTCATACTTGGCATATAGGTAGTATATATTATGGGTAGTTCTACACATGAAGGAAGAAAATGGAGCTAATTACGGCAAGACATGTTTTTCACGTATAATTTCTGGCAACTAGTTTTAGTTAAAGTTGATGACGTTATTTCAACTTTTCTGAATGTGGCCAGTCAAAAAAAAAAAAAAAAAAATAAAAAAACAAAAAAAAAAAATTCGAGTCAAAATTAAAAAATATCCTTCTTACTCCTATATTAACTCAAAATTATCTCAATATTATCTCAAAATACGAAATAAACATTTATCTAAGTCTACCCGTTTTTAAATCTTCGCGGGAACTGAGAACCAGGGGGCTGAGAATTTATCAGTATTTTTCTTAAAAATGACAAAATTACGTCTAAAAAAAAAATAAATGGATTTTATACCAAGGCAACACATATTCACGACGTATAAAACTACAAAATTACCTGTAATTAAAATACTTTTTACGAAAATACTTGCCAGGGGACTGATAATTTGACTGGGCAAAACACAATCTTGAAAGTAATGATGACTGTTTTGATTGATAAAACCTCGGACTAAGTAAAACACTTGCAATATTAGATTTATCGAACTTTAATTAATTCCTGTGACGAGCGATAACTTGATAGAAATATGAATTTCCAATATTTTCAATGTGTTTTGATTGGGCAGGAGAATAATAACAAATTCGTGGAACAAACTTTAATAGGATATATCTTATATGAAATATAGAGTAATGTTATGATTATTTACACATTATTAAAGCATCATTATTCAAAATTATTACTACAGTGTAAATTTGTCTCTACACACTTAGAATCATTGATTATTTAGTTTACCAGCTTTGACTTTCAAGGTGGGACACGCCAGGGGACTGAGGATTTGACGTTTTGAATAATTTTTTTTCTAAGAAATATATTTCGAAACGGGTTTATTTTGGGTGACCAACTAGACATAGTTAAGGTTTACAAATTTCATTTGAAAAAAAAAAAAAAATTTCATATTAATATACGAAATAAGCAGAGCCGTCCGAAATTCCTATGTTTGTAGAACTATCCATATATTATAGGCGAACTAACCTTTAGGTGAAATAAAAAATACGTGTTTTTTTAGGAAAACTGTCGCAATCGACTTTTATTATAGATACCAACGGTATCTATTTACCAAGGGTTTAAATTTAAATTTAGCTAATAAGCGATCGTACGGTTTTTCGCTGTTAAAAACGCGAACTCTAGCCCCGAACTCTAACAAAAGATCTCTAAGTACAAAGATATAATTTAATTTATATGACCATGATGGTCTAAAACAATTAAAGAATTTAAAAAAAATTGAATATAAACATACATTTATCTTACTTTAGTTTAATGCAGTTTGATGTATTGATAACAATTTATTCTTCCATTTATTTTACACCTCTCGCCTTACTTCAGTTAAGTACGAACATAATCTGCGGTTCCTTGCAGTGCTTTACCTTTTAAAAAAAAAGCACTAATATATGATATGCATTCGATCCTCTGGAATCATGCTGATTTTCTTTTTGGTATTTGTCAAAACGTGCCTTTTCCTACTATTTATCAAGAGCACGGTTGACCAAAAGACGATTAAACATGCAATGACGTATTTGTGAAACAAATACATTCATTTTTTTCTTATATTTCCCTTTTTTTCTCATTCACTTTTTCCTTGCAGGCATTTCAACCAACACAAGGGACACGAAACCTTATTAAACTTATTTTTATTTACAAATTTTTATTTACTTCGATCAAGGTATCATATTTAAGAAATTTTTGGAAACTCAACACAACCTTTGTTACCAATAATTTATAAAAACAGCAACGTAATTTTTCTTGTTATAATTTTTTTCTTTTTAAACTTTATTTCACAATAATAGAAAAAACTGATTTCTACACATACACGTGGACAAACTCAAACACAACATATATTTTCCTTTTTTTGTTTTATATTACAATTTTTTTATTATTCCATTTCGTTTGAACATTATTCTTTAAATTTTAAATTGCAACTCACAAAAACAATCGAATAATTTTAATAATTAAGTTTTAAGTACACGTACAATAATTTGGTTTTAGTTGCAAGTTACAACTGACCAAGTTCATCAATATTTTTAGTATTTATAGTATTACAAATAAAGTAAAAAAGAGAATTATTGATTGTTGATCGCAATGAACTCTCCCGTTTTCGTCTTATTTAGCAAAGAGATAAAATATAACAATTTAATTCGAAATATTTTAGAGAGAATACAAACATATAAAAAAACTATTATGCCTTTGATGTTTTTTTACAGGAAGTCCAAAGATTATGTAAACTGATTGTTTGGTGATAAACAGTGTTAATGAAAAAATGTAATGTAGCCGTATTATACATGAAAATGGAAATGTTTGGTGGTTGAACAGGAATTTAGTTTCTACCATTAGTTTGTTGTTCTAGAGTTGGTGTAGATTTCTTATAAAATGCTACCTCTTAAATATCAAGTAGTTTGACGGGCATAACATATTTTAAGTAAAAGAAATCGCTAGAATGAAATGAATCGCGATTGAGGCTTAATTAAAAAAAATGACCGCCATTATAAATATATATGAAGAACCACTAATTTCAGGTACATGAGACAACATTACTATAGTTAACGATGGAAAAATATGCAAAAGCAATCAGTAAAAAAAATTAACTTAAAGAAAAAAACAACAAAGAAAATAAATTAAGAAAAAGGCTATAAGAAAACTATTACAAAAAAATTTACAGGGATCTATGCTACCACTAATACAAAATAAGTTAACAGAGATTTTAAAAAAAAATGAGGGGTCGTATATCATTGTCACAGTGAAGACACTCTAGAACACCGTATGCTAGAATAACTTTATTCCATAAAAAGAAAAAATGCATTCACTGAAGGTGAAGTTACATTGCTGAGGAATTTGATTAATATCAATTTAGACAGATGATCAAGAACAATCAAGACAACCGTATTCCCGAATCTAGATCTGGCATATGCATCCGTATATACACTGCCGTGGTCAAAAAGCGAATAATCGGCATTGCGTTGGTGCACAATATCCGGTTTGTTACCTTTTTAGGTGACGAAGACCCACCAAAATCTTCTTCACCCTTAAATGAGCAGCTATACAGTTATCATGATATTTCTTGATTGATTCTATTGCTAATGGTTTTGGTATCTAGGGTATCCACACCGCAAATCGCTTAGTACTAAAAAACTCGACCACCCAGGATAAAAGAGTACAGCATCTGATTTTGTAGATAACAGATATTTAGGCTGAATCTAAAACAATGCTGTTTTTTCTTTTCATCATTCGGGAGGGTACTAGAATGTAGATTTTAGGATTTTAGACCTACTTTCATTCTAGCCTCACATATCATCGCTGAGAGGGGGTCACGAGTTCGATCTTCCACTCCACCTCTTCTGCTACGATTTTTTTTAAATTCTTTTCTTTAATACAGTCAAGTCGGTATGGGCTCTTCCCAGGAAAGATCTCTAACTCTAACACAATAAATAAATAAATAAATGAATAACAAATATTGGGTTTTACCAATAAAAAAGTAAATAATTTATAAATAAATAAATAAATAAATATTTTACCAGTAATTAAATAAATATTTTACCAATATATAAATAAATATTTTTTTAAAATAAATAAACAAACAAATAAATATTTTGGACATGAAAATTAAGCTAAGAAAAACGTAAAGCGCGACCAGCGAAAAAAAAAAGTTCATGCGCAATCAACTCCCAATCCCTCGTTATACACAATTTATCAAACTTATAAACTTTTAATTAATTTATATTTAAAATAAGAAAATTTGTTTGTTTATTTATTTATGTGCAAGGCAAAAAATTGATTTACTTAAAGATATTTAAATATGTGAAAAAAAAATTGATTTACTTAAATGGTATTTATTCATGTGCAAAAAATAAAAATTGATTTACTTATCTGCTAGGAAAAATATTGATTTGCTTAAAAATTATTTATTCATGTGCAATAAAAATTCTTGATTTACTTATATATATAGCTTAAAAATATTTATTTGTTTGTTTATTTATTTTAAAAAAATATTTATTTATATATTGGTAAAATATTTATTTAATTACTGGTAAAATATTTATTTATTTATTTATAAATTATTTACTTATTTATTGGTAAAACCCAATTTTTGTTATTCATTTATTTATTTATAGTGTTAGAATTAGAGATTTTTCCTGGGCAGAGCCCATACCGACTTGACTGTATTAAAGAAAAGAATTTAAAAAAATCGTAGCAGAAGAGGTGGAGTGGAAAATCGAACTCGTGACCCCCTCTCAGCGATGATATGTGAGGCTAGAATGAAAGTAGGTCTAAAATCCTAAAATCTACATTCCAGTACCCTCCCGAATGATGAAAAGAAAAAACAGCATTGTTTTAGATTCAGCCTAAATATCTGTTATCTACAAAATCAGATGCTGTACTCTTTTATCCTTAAAACTAAGAAAACATTAACGCTAATATCATTGCTGAGAGCAGACCTGTATAGGGCTCCAACCCCCCAGATCCATCTCCACTACTAAAATCAAATTTTCTATTGTTAGTGATGGTGGATGGGTTTGACTCCATTAAATTTTTTGAAGGAAAACTAATATGAGATTTATTATTGTATGAAAAAAATCCACTTGGTCATCGCATGTCCAAAAGACAGAGGCGACTCTACCAACGAATCATGTTAAGGGGCTGAAGCCCCATGGATCCTTTTTTAGAGGTACCAATTACATTTTATTTAGATTTTAAAATTGAAGAAATTATTTGTTGCATCATAAACATTGATAAAAATTAATATAATACAATAAGTATAAGAAATATACAATAGGTATAAGAAAAATACAAAGCATATAAAAAAAATCAATCAAATATCAAACACAGATGCAACAAACTCAACACGAATTGCAATATTCAAAAACCATCAAAAACGTATTTTAACGCTATCAAAATTTAACCGTATCATTCAAAAATTATCGAAATATCAAATCAAACATATAAAAATATCAAAAAAAAATATCAAAAATGCTCAAATGTAAAAACATGCAATAATGAACATTTGTAGCATTTTCGATATTGTGCATAACAGGTTATAACTATATACCTGTCATACTTGTCGCTGTTTCGACGCCATTTGTCGCAATCGACTTTTATTATGGATCGTATTACGTCACCCGTTTTGGGGTGACACCCGACCGTAAAAAACACAAACCATCACAATGTTTTCAACGATAAATCACTTAGAAACCATTTTAACCAGGTTATCCATATAATTTTAATTTATAAATTGTGATAACTTATAAATGTGCCCTATAAATGTGTTATTGGTTCAAAAAGAATCTATTCTACTTTTTAAAATTTTTGAGTTATTACGTGAAATAAAATTTTAACAATATTTATCGAATCAACATGTTGAGCATTGAATACCATCACCACAATTACTCAATAGCTTTGAATATTGCTATAGATACCTTATTGACTTTTTTTACGGTATATTATTTAGTATGCAAGAATGATTCTTTAACGACCAGGTCTGAAAACACATATGCTGAATAATCTAAAGGAAAAGTGGTTTACGTCGATAATGTTTCACCCTTGAGTTACAATGTCTCTATTCCAAATTTATTTCTAAAATATTATCTTAACTTTACTACTTAATATATGTTTTACATTTCAAGCAAATTAAGTGACTTCAACGTCCACAACAAATCATGGTTGGAATTCTCCAAATCGACCGACGATGTTGACAATAGTGGAAAAAAGCTGGCAGAAATTTTTGCCGCATCTCAGGGCGTATTCCAAATTGTTAAAAGCCCAACTTTCACTCCCCGTAATGGTGGTGATAATAGTTTTCTTTTAGATCTCCATCTTACCACAATGCCAGATATTACGAGTGTCGATGTAGCGAAAGGTAGTATTGAGAATTCTGATCATTATTTAATTTCATCAGTTATCAAAACTGATTTACTTAAAACTACAGCTCTCAAACTCCGTAAAATATTTCACTACTCAAATATGGATAAGAGTGGTCTTCAAAATTTTTTCCATGGTTTCCCTTTCGACCGTCATTGTTTTCACACTGACAATGTAAATGTTTTTGCTCAAAATTTTACATGAAACCATCCAATTTGTTATCAATAAATTCGTCTCTTTTTCCATTGTAAAACCCAAGCAAAAATACTTGTATTCGATGGCTACCAAAGCGGCACTAAGAAACAAACGTAGATCATTTAACATATGGATTCATAACAAAACTCCCCTTAATCGATCCCAATATCTAAGGGCCAACAAAATATCTAACCAGATTATCTCAAACGAAAAGTCTGAAATTGATAGAGCGAAAGTTTCAAAACTTACGTCTATGTCTATCTCTGACAAGAGTTTCTACACTGCCATCAATTCTTTAAATTCTGGTACAAAATCTTCTATTCCTCCTATTATTGATGGTGATTTAATCGTCAATGATCCCGCAAGAAAAGCTAACTTGTTCGCTGAACGCTTTGCTCCGAACTCCACTGTTTTGGAAACTCCTAAAGAAATACCCCAAACCTAGTCTTCAGGAGTTAATATGAATGAACTCCACTTCAAACCCAAAATAATCGCCAAGCTTTTAAAGGGGCTAAACATCAACAAAGCCTCAGGAATGGACAATATTCCACCCATTATTTTAAAAACCTTTTCCAAAGAACTTGCACCAACTTTGACTAAAATATTCTACCAATCCTATAGAAATCTTGTACATTTCCCTCGTGCTGGAAGTTGGCCAATGTCCAGCCCGTCCCCAAAAAGGGACCAAAATCCGCTATCTCAAATTATAGGCCAATAGCTTTACTATCGGTCCTATCCAAAGTCTACGAGCATTACATTAATACACACATTTCAAAATTCCTGGAAGTAAATATTTTAATAGCCGACAGCCATTACGGTTTTCGAAACAAAAGATCAGCCACCGATCTATTAAACTATGTAGCGCATTGTTGGAACAGCATACTTGATAAAGGTGGTGAGACATACGTTATCGCTTTAGACATCTCCAAGGCATTCGATCGAGTCTGGCATGCCAGCTTGATCCACAAGCTTGTTGCGTATGGTTTTCATCCCAATATTGTGAAGCTGATTCAAAATTTTCTATCCAACCGATACATTTCGGTCTCCTTAGACGGATTTTCTTCTGAGTCTAAACTAATTAACGCTGGTGTACCTCAAGCCTCAGTATTGTCTCCAACCCTATTTTTGATTTATATCAACGAATTGATGAAAATCACCAGCAACCCAATAAATAGTTTTGCAGATAATAGTACTCTGCACAAGTCGTTCGAGCCCCTTCCTTCAAAAGGTAAAATGCACGAACGAATTAATCCCGCCCGGAGAGACACTGCCACAAATGTGAATAAAGACCTAAAAAATGTCGCCGATTGAGGTGACCAAAACCTGGTCAATTTCAACTCTACCAAAACACAGCTGTTGATTGTTTCCAGATTAAAGACCGAGTTCCCCAAAGATATTTTATTCAGTATGTGTGATGAACCAATAGGTGAATGTAAAAGCATTCGTTTATTGGGTGTCACAGTTTCAAATGACCTACTCTGGAACGATCATGTAATGGCGATGGCAAAAAGCGCGTCTAAAAAACTCGGCCTCCTAAATAGATGCAAAAAATGTTTCACTCCATACCAATTGCTCCATGTTTATAAGTCCTATATTCGTCTATGTATGGAGTACTGCTGTCAAGTTTGGGGTGCTGCCTCTGTTTCCATCTTGGCCCTCTTGGACTCTGTTCAAAAGCGAGCTATACGAATTGTGGGTGATCGAACTTTGACATCAAAACTTGATTCCCTACAACATCGTCGCATTGTTGCTGACCTCGTTGTTTTTTACAAATATCGTCATCAACAGTGCTCAGATGAAATCAGCAGCATCATGCCCCAAACTTATTCTTACCCCCGTTCCACTCGACAATCGGCTACCGCAACCAGTCAAACGGTCGAGATCCCACGCTGTCATACTGGCAGATTGCAGAAAGACTTCTTTGTCCGAACTGCATACAAATGGAATAGTTTGCCGGTATCCTTAGTCTCAGGTGACTTCAACCCGCAGAGGTTTAAAAAAAGCGTTCATCATGACCTTAGAACGCCAGTTGTTGTGGGACCTAGGTCTAGACCTAGGTCTTAAAAGGTATTTATGTGTTGTTGTGACACTAATTGTAAACCCTATAACACAACACATTTTATTAAAAAAAAAAAAAAATTGCAAACACCTAAGGAAACTAATAAACAATCAAATCACCGTGTTTGTAAATAATCTCAAATTATTTTTTTTTCCTTTATTTTGAAACTCGTAAATTGGAATGGATCGTTTTCGAATGGACACATAAATAATACCTGTGCAATAAAATGGCAGTTATGCAATTACTGCAGTTTTGCAAATTTTTATAGGTAGATACATACTCATACTGTTTGTTTTCAATTTTATATATTTATATACATATTTGAATTAAATGAAAGTTTATCATTTAAAATTACATTTTGTTGGCTTTTCAATCCCTTGTAAATTTCAAATTCATCAAGTGATTCTTTTTGAGATCCTTGGTAGGGTTTGCAATACCATTTAACCGGTTAACCGGTAAATCACACAAAAACACATTATCAAAAAACCGGTAAATTTATAATTTTTTACCGGCTTCGGTAAAAATTAAACAAAATTTATGCTTATTTAATTGAAAAAGTTAATAATTATAATATTCTGAAGACAATTAATTAATTTTTAATAAAAAAGCATAAACTGGACTTAACCAAACAAATTTTAAGACATGAAAAAATCCAAGGAAGAAATTCATCAAAAGATACGGTGAAATATTCCTACTTAATATTCTAACAGTTTGCCGCAAGTAAATAATCGCAGATACATGATGCTCGTTCGTTCATGGCAAATACTGCTTCTTGAATCTGGTTCTTGCTATCTGATAAATGTTTAATGCTGTTGACCAACATGTTCAAATGTTCAAACTTAATAGAACATTGATTCAGTTATACGACTGATAATGCTTCCGTTAGGAAAAAAGTAGAATCTTTGATTAACGCTTATCGTCAACTGGGTTTATTTCCTCCAGCTAACGATTATAATTATATTTTATAAAAGAAGCATCAGCAATATTCATGTAGGGGAAATAGATATTTTGAAGAAACAGACCCTTTGTAGACGAAGAAAATTTTGCAGTATTGGTTGCCGTATACCATCTTAGGTTGTTTATGTTCAGCATGACGAAATAAGTTTCGTAATAGCAAAAATTAGAAAAGTTGTGATGTTTCGCAAATTACCAATAAAGAAAGGCAATCTACGAAAATATGGTAAGGTGGTGAAAAAAACAACTATCCTTAATTATAGATTCAAGATCGAGCAGTCTTTTTGCAATACTAGAAAGTTTAATCGCCATTAAAAAAAACTTTTCGGACAGTGAAATTATTTAACTTAGTCATAAGGCCCTGAACCTAATATAAGTTGCTTTAAAGACAGTGTCGATACGATGTAAATCTATATTATGTTTCTGATATAATAATAACATTTATGTTAGATTAAATTAGTGCACAAAAAGCATTCATAAGTAAGGAACTTAAAGGAGTTCTCGTTATTTATACGTATCAAAGAAGGGAAATTATATTTTTCGTATACTTTGCACCATCTTCATGATTTAAATGCCATTAAAGTATGCAACGTATTCTCTGAAATATTTAATAAAACAAAAAAGCCATGGATACACAAAATTGTTGAATTAGTTAAACGTTTTGCTTTAAATGATTGATCCGAAACCGGAAGCTCAAATTCAGAAGTATGCATGCACTTCCAGTGATCGACCAACTGCGTCCATATTAGGATTGTCAGAACTCAGAATTAACAATAAAAGAAAGGCTGCAAAGTACAAATGACCAGAAAATGACTAAAAATTTTGTGAAAAGTAGTAAGGGATTCACAAATATTATTAAAAGTTAAATTGACTTTTTCCAAGAACAAAACAATCGTGGCAAATATTTAGAGAAAGCTTTTAATAAATTAGTTACCCATATGAAAAACAAGTGTCGAATTCAAGTGTGCGTTTTCAGCAACTAGTCTGATTTGCACTAAACTCAGGTCGAACTTTTAATGATAATACTTTAAAGACAACGTGTTTCTTACGCCAATATTTTAATAAACAAAACCTTGAAAAATTAAATTTCAAGATTTAAATTATTTTTAAATTTTCTTCTTCAAATATTATTATTTATTATTATATACTATTACACGCCAATTTAAGTTATAAATAGTTTGCCTAAACTAATAATTGAAGATAGTTAGATCAAAGTTTGTTATTTCGGTATATTACCGGTTAACCGTTTTATAAAAGTTTTTTATCGTATTACCGGTAATTGAAAATGTCGGTAAATTTGCAAATCCTAATCCTTGGCTACATAAATGTAAAGCCTTCAAATTTTTTTTAAAAGTGGTGTAGCTATTGTTATTAACTATGTAAATGGTTTGCAAAAATAGACTTTAAATTTTGTTTATTTTTCTTCTTAGGAAGGTCCTTAAATCAGTCTTTAAAACATTTTCCGGTTTTCCCGATGTAACATTTTTCACAAAATTCACATTTAATTTTGTAAATTATTGAGCATGATTCTAATTGGATATTTAATTTTAGTTTGAATTCTTTATATAATAGCTATTTTTGTATCAAGTACCTAAACTAAGGTTTTTTAGGACGAATATTTGCTGTTTCCGGACGAGGCGTTAGCCGAGTTCGGAATAGCAAATGAGTCCTAAAAAACCTTATTTAGGTACGTGATGCAAACAATACTTTTTTGTAATAGCTCTCTAAAATTTTCCAGAGTACCTAATCCATTAGATACCAGCGAAATATTCGAAACCATAATAATTATAATCGAATGAAAAAGAAAGCCTTGAATTTTATACTAAAATATTCAGTCCGAAAATTAAGCATTTTACGGACTGAAATGAGTCCGTAAAATAGCTATTTTTGGGAGCGTATATGTGCTCATTAAGAACTAGACATATGTGTATCCTACAAATATATTTAAAATTAATGCTTTGCTAATACCTACTATAATTTAAAAAATCCCAGCGGCAGGTATACCTATCCGCTAGAAATAGGTAGATTTCGGGGTCAGACGATTTTGTGTCCAAATAAAATTAGATAAGTCAGATTAGTTTAAATAAAAAATTTAAGTAGAAACAGAATAATTCAAAAAAAAGTCCGAGCGGCAGGTATATCCGCTAGAAATAGGTAGATTTCGAGATCAGACAGTTATGTGTGCAATTAGAACCGGATTTCTTAGATTACTTTATAAAAAATCCCAGCGGCAGGTATATCCGCTAGAAATAGGTAGATTTCGGGGTCAGACGGTTTTGTGTCCAAATAAAATTAGATAAGTCAGATTAGTTTAAATAAAAAATATAAGTAGAAACAGAATAATTCCAAAAAATTATCGAACCAAATTAAATACATTATCCGAACTAACTCCATCAATACAATTTCGGAACAGTTTTATTTAAGTTGGTTTAAACTACTTTTAATAACATATTAAATCCACCAAAGATCAAATGAACTACGTCACAACTACAATTATACCATCACACATAATTTATAATCAAACATTATCAAACAATTTTATTTCAAAATCATCGTTTGTTGTTGTGTTTTTTTGTTCTTATTTAATCTTTTTTCAAACGGTTTACTTGGTGAAAAAATGAAAACAAAAGAGAATTTGATCATTTTCTATGGTATTAAATGGCTTGATATTTTTCTTGCAAGAGGTGCATTATAATGCTTATAAAAATGGAACCTTTTGGGTTAGAAAGCTGAAATTTTTTGAGGCTATAGTTTAAAAGTATGCTTAAAAGTTAAGATGAATTTAAATAACATAAACTGAAAAATGACGAAAGCATTGCGTTTTGCGTTTGTTTTCATTTCAACGGCCCTAGGGTCTCAACCTTTAGACTTGAACTATTTTTTTTGAAAATTTGAAAAGATGTATATTGTATATACGTGAGCAAAAGTTTTCAAATAAGCTTGGCCATTTTCAGCTAGATCAAGGACAGCAAAGTTTAGTAAATTTTTAAAACAGCTGATTTTTGAGGAACCTGAAACGCCAAGGTTGTCATCTGGATAAAAATGATAAAAAAAAAATTCAAACATTCAATATTTTTAAATTTTATTAATGTACTATTATTCAAATGGAAGTTATAGCGCCCTAGATTGTTCGACTTTTTAGGCTCTAGCCGCTTAACCGGTACCCGGATATGGCCAGTTCACGAACTTGTTCAAGACATTATTTGCCAAAACCTACATAGAAAACTATTTTGGTGTAGGTCGAAAAATACGACCGTGAGAGTGCCGCTAAATTCCGTTATACATCATATCGTTATATATAAATATATATACATATATTTAATTTTTTTTTCCGTCCCCGCTTATCATATATAGTCGTTTTGCACCAAAATTTTTCCGAAATTCCGAGATGAAGCCCATTGCAATAGGTAGATTTTTATATGAAATTTACCTAAAATCGCTAAAAATTACTTTTGCTATCTGTCTTGTTTTGTTATGTTTTCTACTTCAATCATACAGGCTACAACATAACATAATAAGATAAGAGTAAAAATATATTTTAACTATTAAAAAAAATATTAATAGTTTAATAATATATGATTTGAATAATTATTTCGGGTCCAATTGTTAAATAATTATTTATGCCACCGCTGACCGCATATTGTAAATCTTATTACACAACACTATTTGTTGGTAAAAAAAACTGCGAAAGGTTGAAAATAACGCAAAATTTTTGTACATATATTATATTTCTCTGAGTGTATATATAGTCCAATTTTAGAGATTATTCAACTTAAGAAGAATAATTTGTGTATTCAATGCATTAAAGCTGCAAATTGAATTTCAATCATAACAATTAAATTGTGATACATTTATGAAGATAAATGAAATTATTTTTAAAATAAGTTAAAGTTAAAATGTTGAGTTCTGCTTCCAACAATTTCAAAAACAACTTACTTGAAAATTTCATGATCATTAGCTTATCTTATCTCTTTGTTTCTTTTTATTTGAATCATTTTTCTTGTTTTGTATCTAAACTCCGCCCTCATTTCATTCAAACAAATTTTGGATTTATTTTTTGAGCAACAACTAAACTGCCACTTCCCACCGTATTTAGTTTTTTTTTTCAATAAATTTAAGGAAGGAAAAGATCAAAAAGAAGGAAAATAGGCGGAACAGATTATCATACCAACCCTAAAAATTGTTGAAATGTATCAAAAAGAGATAAAAGCAAGTCTATATAAATTGTTTATATTTCTTATTTTCGTCTGTTAATTGTTAACACATCGTTCAGAAAATAAATTATTTATTTCATGTATATATAAATTATAGTATGTAAATATGAAGATCTGAAAGTCGGATAGTAAATTACCTAATCTATTTTTGTTATTATTCTTGAATTTAGTAAAATTTTAATTATGTATTATGGATTTGGTGATTTATAGACATTTAGAAAGAGTACGGTAAAACTCTGATTCTTTTGCAAAATTGAGTGTAATTTTATTTACAAAACCAAAAAAGTAATATAAAATATGCGTTTACAATTGGAAGCAAATAGATAATAGTTGTTTATGCTTCAAAGGAGTTAAATCAGAGATAATTAGAGATTATAATAATCGAAGTTTCGGAGAAAGAAGAAGAAGCGGTAGGATTAGATACCGCATGTATTTGCGAACCCCTTAGGCCTTAGGGCATTGTCGACGTTGTCTGCTATCGGGACCGTTTTCGGTAGATCCACGTTGACCACAGCGCGGACTGCAGGTGGAAGTTTTTTTTACTTAAAGGACTTTTTGAGCTGCCTCTGAAAAGGTATTCTGGTATTCGGCAGTCATTTCCCGGAGTAGTTGTGAGGGCTTTAGATCCTCTAGACATGAACGTAGCTCGGGGGGAGGGGGGGTTGGGGTGTTAAGGGGTGGCCTGCCCCGGGTGTCACCCGCTTTGGGGTGACACCCGACCGTAAAAAACTAACACAAACCATTACAGTGTTTTCCACAAACACAAACACAAACATTTACACAAACCATTAATGATAAAATTAAGTAAAACAAAAATATTTAATAACATTTCAATATTTCAGTAAAGAAATCATTTGTCAAATACATAAGTGTATTACTTTGACAAAATTAAAAAAAATTGAATTGTTAATGTTAATCAAATCCATTTTTTAATTGTGATACTGATACATAAAAAGATATGGGACAAAATCTGGGATTAATTTCCATTTAGTCAATTATGTGGATATGATTTCGGATCTTGGACATCTGTCCAATATGACGAACTTAAGGTTGAATTGTACACATTGTACAAAACCTGGGAACCATTGGATTTTTGTCCGTTGTCTGGATTTAAGTATAAACGTATGTCAAATAATTTCAAATTGCAATTGGATTTTATCTGGGATATTCGTCTTACTGATTGTAAATGGTATAACATTTTGAACATTTTTCATAGAAGGTTTTATAAGATATATTTCGTTTACTTTCTTGGCTATATTAGTAGAAGAGTATATTAGTAGAAAAAAACGAAATTTCAGGATGCAAAGTTTAGGTTTTTGTACATATTATTATTATTATTGAGGATGAAGACTGACTTTATTTTTTTCCATTTATTTTAATTGTAAGTTAAAATTACATGATGCCAATTTTCAAGAACTTAACATATATTTTAATTTCTTTGAAAAACGGTTTCGCAATTTTTAGCATAACCCAAATTTTTAAATGCAAAGCATTTAATGAAATATATGTATATCAAAACTAAAATTTTACTCAGCGATCTTTGGATTACACAACTATCATTTATTAAACATTTTAAAAAATTACATATATAATTGATATAAAAAAAAATTAAAATTGTACATATAATAATATTTTGGTCTCCAAGCTGCTTTTATTTAATAATATAACTTATTTATTTGAAATAAATTTATTTAAAAAATCCTTGTAACAACTTATATTAAATAATATTTGACGCATTTCGCACAATAAAAGTTCATTCTCAAACGTTTAAATTATTATTATGTAATATCAAAAGAAAAATTTTTCATTCAACAAAATTTTGTTTGGTAAAAAAGCAAACTAAAGAATAGTACATTAATCATTATGATGCTAGGACGTAAAGCTAAAGATTTTGGACGGATGTGGAGTTTGCAAATCGAGGCGCTAGCCGAGATTTGCACCCACATTAAGTCCAAAATGGCTTACGTCCGTGCATCATATACTATTTTTTATTCGCCGCAAGCAAAATATTTTAAGAAAAGTTGTTTATTCTAAATTAAAATTATAAATTTTCATAAATTTTAAAATAAAAATATGTGGAACAAGTAACCTTTGACAAAATATTTATTATTTTTTCAAATTATTGTGTAGCTATGACAACAAATGATAACAACTATTATTTAGTTCCACTGATGAGGAGGTGATATTAACCTCGAAATATTTGGATAATAAAAAATTGAAAAAAGAAATTTTTGGTCTATCACTTGGTTGGTAGTGGTTTTTTAATAAAAACTACTACACGATTGTAAATAATACATTCTAAAGACCAGTTTTGTGATACAGTTATAAAAACTATATCATAAACGACAAAACAAAACATATAACAACTATTTTAATTGGATAATGAAATTTTGAATTTAAGGGTTGCTTTGATAAAAAATTTTATTTTTCATAGAATTTAAACAAATACAAATGCTTTTTATTTTATTTTTATTTTTTTGGACGTAGCTATGACAACAAAATAAATAGTTGAAAAGTGATACTTTAAAGCCGCAAATCACTGTAATAAAGTAACACTTTAATATGTAGGCGAATAAAAAAATTTTAAATGAAATTAATTGTATAAAATTTTTATATTTGGAGTGGACTAATTCTAAATTTGTTATGAATGAAATATGTTTTAACAGAAATTTTAATTGATTGAATCCAAAACAGAATTGTACAATATATTTGAATTAAATGAAAGTTTATTATTTAAAATTAAATTTTGTTGTGTTTTAAATCCCTTGTAAATTTCAAATTTTTCAATTCTTCAACTATTAGATATCTTAGCTACATAAATGTAAAACCTTCAAATTTTGTTTAAAAGTGGTGTAGTTATGATTGTTATTAACTTAATAGTGTTGAAAGAACACATCTTGAATTTGGATTATGGTAAATCACCAAAAAGTATCATATTTGTCACCAGATATACAAAATGAGTTCATAAATGTTTTAGCGAACCACGTAAAGTTTAAACTTATCAACGAAACTAAATCGGATATATTTAATTTGATGTACACCTGACATTTCACATATTGATCAAATGTCAGAAGTGATTCGTTATGTGAAAATTGATGATATAAAAGTGGAAATCAAAGAAGTATTCCTAAAATTTTTTCCTTTAAATGGAATAAAAAGCCGCTGATGAAAGCGATGAAATTCTTAAAAATCTAGAAAATGACGGTTTAGATGTTATGAATTGTCGTTCCCAAGGTTATGATAATGCAGCTGTTATGAGTGGTATACATGGAGGAGTGCAAGCTATTATTAATGCAAAAAACACCAGAGTAATTTTTGTTGGCTGTATAGATTATTCAATTAATTTATGTGACCAACACTCATTTGCACAAAATGTAGCTTGTGTAACATTTTTCGGTACAATAGGACCCATTTTTAAATTTTTTTCTGCTTTGACTTGCCGCTGGGAAGTGTTTGTGAAACACAGCAAAGCAACTGTTAAAAGACTCAACAACGCATTATGCATTATTATGCAGTAAAAGAATTGGCTGAAAATTTTGATGGGATTGAGGCTGCAATTCAGAAATTAAGTGATCAACAAGAAAATTTAGACACTAGAGGCGCTGCACAGAACCTTATGCATGCAGTGTTTGATTTATATATCTTTGCTCTCTTTTGTTTTGGAATGTTAAAAATATAATAAATTTTATTTTAGTTAGAATATTAGTTAAAATAAATTGTGCTCAGATTGCATTGCAAAGCAAAGGCATGATCATTGATCAATTAATTATAAAAATAGAGTCACTTCGTCTTTATATTGAAAAAAAATGGAGTAGAAGAGGCAATAGATCCCAAGTAGGTTTTGCCAGACATTGACATACGGCCAAGCACTGGTCCATTAATGGTTAACAGTACTTGCTATTGTTACTGGGCCAATACTAGAACCAATCATCGGCCGATCTATGGTTTACAGAAAATAGCCGTATATTGTTACCTTTGAATGGCCAAGCACTGGCCCATGAATGGTAAATATTACTTGGCTATTGTTATTGGGCCAGTACTGTAGCCATGAATTTGCCGATCTATGTCATTTTTTTTAAATTTCACTAGAGTATTATCCCTTTTAGAAATACATAGTTTGAAAAATTTCACATATAGTTTAGTTATCGCCTTGTCGGTTGAAAGACTATGGTAATAAAGAAAAGGTTGGTATATGTTTTAATTTATTTTCATTTCTATTTTATTTTAATTATTTTGTAAATAATTTATTTAAATTTATGCATAAAAAATATTATTTTATATTTTTTTAATGGCGGAGTACTGGCGGAATCAGGGCGGTGTTTGCCATTAGTCATTGCTCAGCCATTCTTGCAACTGAACCAGTTGTATGGGGAGTTTTGAATTTTTTTCGTCATTTTTATTTTATTTTAAATTAGTTTGTATTTAATTTATTTTAATTTACATATGATAATAATGTATATTTTTTTTAATGGCCCAGTCATAGTTGCCAGTATTTGGCCCAAGAATGGCAACCATTTATTGTCCGAAGTTATCATCCAGTAAAATTATGTTAATGGCCCAGTCGTGGTTGCCAGTACTCGCCCATTGCTGCATTACTGGCTGCCAGTAATAGACCATTACTGGACCAGTTGTACAACCTTGTATGGGATCTTGCTGTGAAAAAATCGGAGGACTATACGACATTCTTATGGAAAGACGAATTCGTCGTAAAAAGGAATAGTTGGTGAGTTGACCCCTGATGTAGGACTGACACTAAGAGCTGAACTTAAAAAGGAAATGTGTGAATGTCTTGACCGATTCAGTGTTGAACTCTGAACCAAAACAAAAAAGTTGTTAACAACGACATTTGATTGTTTTATCTCGCATTTAGTACCAAAAATCTGTTATAATTTTGTTATAATTTTGTAACTAAGGTTTGTGTCTAAGGATTACAGAATACCATTTTTATACAAAGTTGTTAAGCATTTTGGTGAAATTAACAATATTGTCGATTGACAAATATGTGTTCGGGAATAGGGCCCCAGCCTAATCAATCTTTTTACATGGTCCTTTGAGCCGGATTACCTACATTTAAAACACTACACGACTAATTTGGAATTGTTGACATCTCAGCGTGATTAATGTTTATTAAACTCACTGTTTAGTTTAGTTTTTTTCACCACCATCCAATTTTACGACAGCCAAAATCATTGTTTTCTAATTAAAAAATGAAATGAAATTTAAAAAATCAATTGTTTTGGTGTTACATAAACGATCTACTTCAAATAAATATTATATGATTTTTCCGCCACAGTAAAAAGTAAAGGAAATTAAAACAAAAATATTTCTTATAAATGTTAAACACTGTAATGAGAACTTTTTATCGAAACGATTGCAATCAATCATATTTTTATTTGTTTGGTTAGTTTTTATTATTATCGGATGTGAAGGTAAAAAAAAAGTTTTATTTTGAAAGGTAATTTGATTATGAGATGATCCGGTGGGTACGACTTTTAGTTAAAGATCATGTTTTTGGTAATTAATTTTATTTATAGATTTACATGGATGTTGAATTGTTTGAAGTTTACCGCAAGGCTAATTATTGTTACTAAAATTTAACGAATCAATTATAATAGTATACACATTTATATATCAAAGTCAAATTCAATATCGTAGTAATAACCGATGATTAGTTTCTTTTAAAACACAATTCCCATTTAATATTCCCATGCTAAAACTAATAAAGAACAAACTCAATCATTAATTTTTTTTTGCAAAATCGATAAAAAATATTTCATAAAAGTAAAAAAAAAAATAACAGAAATATGTTGTTTTCAATTTGTCAAAACAATAAAATAAAAATTTATACAATAAAATAAAATATAATTAAATTATTTTTATATTTTTATTGTAAAAAATAAATTTCATATTATTCAAATTAACATCATTTATCTTGTTAAACACAAAAACTTAACAATAAAATACATGACAGTTTTGGCTTTGTTTTGTATATATGATGGCCTCACATACAATCGTTTTCAATTTGTGTCGTTCTTCCATTTAAAAAAAATGAATTGAATTTTTTTTTTTCTTATTTTATATATTTATATATATTCGATGAACTTTTCCGTTTATTTTCTTATCTTAAGATTCATCAGAAATTACAATAAACGGATTAGTAATATTTTTATATTTTCGTTACTTCAGTGGCTTTACATAAATTCTTAGAGATATCGAATTTTTTTATGGATTTGTTTTGTTTCGAAACGTTAACTTGAAATTTATCATGACCTTTTGACTTTTTCTTATCCATCGATTTTCTAAGTATCTATCTTAGCCGCTTATCAAATTTAAATCTTATGTAACGTATGTTTTACAGTTAACGTAAACATAAATAAAAAATTAAATGTATTGATAACGATTACAAGAAACAAAGCGATAACATTATATAAACAGTCGCGAAATTATAATTTCTAAACAAATATTTAAGGGGCGTTTAATTCTGTTGATAACACATCACTATATAATTTATTTTTTATTTCCAATATTCGGATATTGATGATTCATTTATTTCCTTGTGGACATATAAGGAATGTTTTTCGATGTTAGGAGTTACGACATAGTCTATTGTATTATGTTTTACTATTTTTTAATATATATGCATAAGACTATAAGAATTGTGTGTAATATTTTTAAATGTTTGCTTATATAATTTATGAAATCACGTTTTTTACACCATTTGACAAATTTTATACAAAAATGATAGAGAAATGTTTATAAAAAGGTTACCAACCTTAATCAGCGGTCAGGTAAAGAATTGACCGAATACGGCCGTGGAGTGAGAAGCATTAAACTGTTTATACTCAATCGGTACTTGTTATAAGCCTAGTCCTCGGATCACAACACAACAACAACTTGGACAACTAATCTATGGAGAACTGCTCTACAAGAAAATAAGAACTTGTAGCCTGCAACCCAATAAATAGTTTTGCATATGATAGTACTCTGCACAAGTCGTTCGAGCCCCTTCCTTCATAAGGTATAATAAACGTGCCATAAACGTGAATAAAGACATAAAAAATGTCGACGATTGAGGTGACCAAAACCTGGTCAATTTCAACTCTACCAAAACACAGCTGTTGATTGTTTCCAGATCAAAGACCGAGTTCCCAAAGATATTTTATTCAGTATGTATGATGAACCAATAGGTGAATGTAAAAGCATTCGTTTATTGGGTATCACAGTTTCAAAAGACCTACTCTGGAACGATCATGTAATGGCGATGGCAAAAAGCGCGTCTAAAAAAATCGGCCTTCTAAATAGATGCAAAAAATTTTCACTCCATACCAATTGCTCCATGTTTATAAGTCCTATATTCGTTCCTGTATGGAGTGCTGTTGTCAAGTTTGGGGTGCTGCTTCTGTTTCCATCTTGGCCCTCTTGGACTCTGTTCAAAAGCGGGCTATACGAATTGTGGGTGATTGAACTTTGACATCAAAACTTGATTCCCTACAACATCGTCGCACTGTTGCTGACCTCGTTGTTTTTACAAATATCGTCATCAACAGTGCTAAGATGAAATCAGAAGCATCATGCCTCAAACTTATTCTTACCCCCGTTTAGAGTTTCTGATTGCTCGACCTTTTATGAATCTCGAGATTCGAGAATCCCGAGTTTATCAGTGATTGTGTTTCTCGAGAAATTGGGAATAATTATTTGAATTTCTAGAGATTCCCGAGATTCTCGAGAACTATTCAAAATTAATTTTAACAAGAAAGGCAACTCTCCGTTTACTGTTAAAACTGCCAAATACAGAAAAATGTCTCTCGTTTTCAGTGTATGTAGGTTTTATCAAAATTAGAGTGCTTCTTAGAACTTCTAAATTGAAAGTGATCTTACCAGTAGCTTCAAATACATTCATTTCCTTAGATAGTGAGCGGTAGTTGTCATTTAATGTTGATTGCATTCTCAAACTATCACGAATACTTCTAAATTTAATTTAGCGCAACCTTTTCCTCTAATTCTGAGTCCGATGGCTATATAAACTCTTCTCTTTCGTTGATATCATTCGTCGACATATGTAATGCTTTCATTGTAATTAGAAAAATCAATTTCTGGTTCTTCAAATAATCTTCAAGAGAACTTTTTTGCAGTTTTAATAATTTCGCTTTTAGAGCAAATAGAAAAAATCGTTTTGCTCGGGTTGACTAACTGACTTTGGATTGTGAAGAAATTTCAATAACGAATTTATTGAGTTGTCTCCTTTAAAAATTTGAGATTGTATTTCAAATAACAAATTTAAGCTTATTTCTGAATTCTTTTTCCGAAGAGATTTGAATATAAATTTTAGGATTCCCTCTGCAGATAATGAGTCCGCCATGACGGTTGAACGCTTTTATTGATTTTGTGGTTGGTTGAATGGCACTCAAAATATTTGAAGCAACTACATCATCTTATTTAGTATTCCAAATATGATTTAAATTTAGAAGATATGAAGTTTTTTAAATTGCTGGCATGACTGGCAAAAACCGTTCAACCTTGGTTTCAATAGAATTCTGTTTAGTTTTGCAAACCAGGAGTAATTTTTCTTCATTTAATTTTTTTATATAATTTTGCAAAATAACATTGCGCACTGGCGAGTTTTTAAATAATTTTACAATTACCCAAATTTTTGAAATCGTTTCTCGTATTTTTATTCAATATTAAATTGATTCAATATTAAATTGTCAGCTAAAAATTTATTTTGTTGTAGAACTGAATCGGAATCACTATTGGAAGCTTCACTTTCACTGATTTTTTAACTTCATTTTCTTTATAAAATATTGATATTATCGCTAGGTGTTTCCCATGACTGAAACGTAACTGTTGGTAAGCTAGAGATATTTTGCCATATTTCATCATGCCAATATCTGGCACATAATTATTATAGGCTTTTTCAGCTGGAGATGAACCTTCAATTCGCATCAATCCTAGGTCTAGATTTCCCTTTAATATAATACAAATGTACGTTCAAATATCCACGCTTGCGGAAGCTTGTCCATTCATCAATTGCTATGGTAAACTTTAGATTAAAATCCTTCATTTTGGTGATCTTAGGTTATTTTGCCATCCATAGAAATAAAAATAGGTTTTTCCCAATACATTTATAACAAATAACAATATTATCCTAAATTCGGATTAGGTATTGCTGTTTGCATCGACATCTAGTTTTAACAATCAGAAAGTAATGCAGATTGACATTAACAATTTTTGTTTAGTAAAAAAATACTCAAAATAATAATATTGAATGATTTATGGTGGTTTGTTAAATCTCGAGATTCTCGACACTCGAGAAATTGGAATCTCGAAAATGTGGAAATATCTTTTCTCGAGAATTCGAGAGTTCAAAATTACAATTCTTTCTCGAGAATCTCGAGACTGGATTTCTCGAGCAGAAACTCTACCCCCGTTCCACTCGACAATCGGCTACCGCAACCAGTCAAACGGTCGAAATCCCACGCTGTCATACTGGCAGATCGCAGAAAGACTTCTTTGTCCGAACCGAACTGCATACAAATGGAATAGTTTGTCGGAATCCTTAGTCTAAGGTGACTTCAACCCGCGAGGTTTAAAAAAAGCGTTCATCATGACCTTAGAACGCCAGTTGATGTGGGACCTAGGTCTAGACCTAGGTCTTAAAAGGTATTTATGTGTTGTTGTGACACATATTGTAAACCCTATAACAAAACACATTTTATTCAAAAAATATTAAGTCTTCGAAAAATATAACTGGAGATCCTTTAGAACTTATAATCCAACCAGAAAAGTGCACTCTAAATAATGTGGCGCGACAACAACTAAAATAAAGAGAGACTGAAACCTTAGCTTCTTAGGTGTCAACTACAATATTAATTTGAATGGGTATATATATATATATATATATATATATATATATATATATATATATATATATATATATATATATATATATATATATATATATATATATATACATATATATATATATATATATATATATATATATATATATATATATATATATATATATATACATATATTGAAAGAGATAATTAATTTCCTTAACCTCACTATTTGTGATTTTCGAAAGTTAGTAGGTATATTCCATACTATCCTAAGTCACGTGTGCAGTTATTATTGAATGCTGCCAATCAATATGAAATCAATTTTACGACATAAATGTCAAGTAAATTAGTGAATCGTATGAATTTTTCAATTCGAAATCAGTTTTTGGGTTTATCTGAATAAACCTTATAGTTATTTGTTAATAAAAACAACTTTTATCTCTGAACGTGTTTCGGTTCGGATTCGAACTTAGAACCTCATCAGTACCAACTAAGTTTGAATCTTTTGGTAGACACGCTGTCAACTGCCCCTCGGCGTCGACATTTAGTAACATTTTTAATTACGATGTTGTAATTTCTTTTTTCTTAGTGAAAAACTTTTTTGTCATACTTCACTGGCTACAGAGTTAGTATTTTTATTATATAGATTTTATACGTCTTAAACCCGACAAGGTAGGAATTTTTATTGAAAGAGATAATTAATTTCCTTAACCTCACTATTTGTGATTTTCGAAAGTTAGTAGGTATATTCCATACTATCCTAAGTCACGTGTGCAGTTATTATTGAATGCTGCCAATCAATATGAAATCAATTTTACGACATAAATGTCAAGTAAATTAGTGAATCGTATGAATTTTTCAATTCGAAATCAGTTTTTGGGTTTATCTGAATAAACCTTATAGTTATTTGTTAACAAAAACAACTTTTATCTCTGAAAAATTCCTACCTTGTCGGGTTTAAGACGTATAAAATCTATATAATATATACATATATATATATATATATATATATATATATATATATATATATATATATATATATATATATATATATATATATATATATATATATATATATATATATATATATATATATATATATATATATATATATATATATATATATATATATATATATATATATATATATATATATATATATATATATATATATATTGTAATAAACTGCGTCCAGAATGGGTTAATTTAATTTAATCATAAATAACCAATACGTTCCGCCTAAATGTTTTCTACATTCAAAGATTAATTAAAAGTTAACTCCCTTTAACAAATGCATTTTGCATAAATTAAATTTGAGTTCGCTAATACAAATGCAAGTATGAATGAAAATAGGAGTGGCCTATTGTTTCTAGAAACAACTACAGTGAGTACCAGAAGATTCGGCTTATTTGTTTTTGAATATAAATAAGCGAACAAGATATCAGACAGTCAGTTTTAATTTTGCAATTAAAAGTGTTTTACAAATATTCGAAAGTATAAGGAATAATCGGTGGTACTTGAGCCTGGGTACTAATAGTGAAAGAATCTGAACTTAGTGGAATAGTAAATACAGATTTTACGATTCCAAATATTATTGATTCAAATTGTGGAAAAGCGGTGAAGTTTAGTGTACATAAATTGGAGACCCTGGAATTTATTGTAAGGAAAAACGGAAGCTGCTGTAATTTGTTGACAAATAAAGTTTGAGATTCTGTTAACCAAAGATCCGTCTTTTTACTGTCGTATTTGCTCAATAATCGAAAAGAATCAACGAAGAGTCGTTACAGTGGTGTCAGAAGTGGGATTATTGAAACAATGGTCAAGACAGTAAATATTAGTGATCTCAGCCAGACCCAGCTGAAGGATGAGTTGAAGAAAAGGAATGCTCCAATCCATGGAACGAAGGCAGAACTTGCATTTCGGCTGCGTAAAGTTTTAGAAGAAGCAGGCCAAAGCACAGAGGTCATAGAGGTAGAGCCGGAGGAAGCTCCGGTCCAGAATGCCCCAGCAATTGATCCGATGATGATGTTGATGAAAGAAATGATGGCACAGCAACAACAACAATTTGCTGATATGATGGCCAAACAAGAAAACAATCCGATGGCCCGACAAGAGAAACTGGCAGCAGAACAAAAAGTAGAGCAACAACAACAACTTGCTGATATGATGGCTCGACAAGAGAAACAGGCAGCAGAACAAAAAGTTCTAGCAGCAGAACAAAAAGTTCTAGCAGCAGAACAAAAAGTAGAGCAACGACAACAATTTGCTGATATGATGGCAAAGCAAGAAAGTCTACGTGAAGTAATCGAGTCACGTATTTCCAGTGCAGAGGTCAAAATCAACAACATGGAAAGGGAGCTGCGGAAAGTTACCGAAGAACACGAAGAGAAATTACGCAATCTTTCGAGTGAATTCCGCCAAGAAATAGGACAATTGAAGTCAGGTAACATGATCAATCCATCAACTAGTTCAGCTCCAGCTAGAGTGAAAATACCTGCATTCGATGGATCTACATCGTATCAGATATTTAAAATGCAATTTGAGATAGCAACAACTGGGGTTGACCACCAGCAAAAAGCAAACGCGCTTATATTGGCATTGAAGGGACCTGCTGCTGAAATTTTGCAGACACTATCAGCGACAGAGCGTGATTACAGCAAGCTAATGGAGGCCTTAGAAGTAAGATATGGGGAAAGTCATATGCAAGCTCTCCATCGCATGCAGTTCAAAACACGAAAACAGGGAGTCAGCGAAACTTTGCAAGAATTAGAGGCTGACATTGTGAGACTGGTTAATCTGTCATATCCGAATTATAACGCTGAACATCGAGACGAACTGGCAGCTGATGCATTTATCAATGCTCTTCGAGATGTACAAATGAGAAACCAGCTGTATCTAAGCGGGAAGAAACTACTTGCGGAAGTCTTAGCATTGGCCCTGCAAATGGAAGCTGGAAAAAGCGCGTATGGCTCAGATAGAGTACGTCAGATGGAAGTTGCTGAGGAACCACTGAAAGTAACGCTTGATGAAGTGATCATGCGTGTCAAAAGTTTGGAAGATAAGCCTGAACGAAATCAACGAAGAAGATCTAGCAGAGTAAGATGCTGGAATTGTGGGTAGTTAGGGCACATCAGACAAGAATGCAAAACACGAGTAGCAGCAAAAGAAGGAGTAGTTCCAGGCCGGTTGATGAACCTTTCAAACAAGCAAGTGGAGGTCAAAAAGGAAGGAGATTGCCGCGTTGAACACCGGAAGAGAAGGATACATTGTAACGCTGAAGATCTTTAAAGAAGACCCTGTGTTGAGGAGCGCAAGTCATATAGCAGGACTGAGAGACAGGAGGCAAATGTCCAAAAGGAAGGAGATTGCCGCGTTGAACACCGGAAGAGAAGGATACATTGTAACGCTGATGATCTTTCAAGAAGACACTGTATTGAGGAGCGCAAGTCATGTAGCAGGACTGAGAGAAAAGAGGCAATGACAGTGAAGCAAATTAAGTTCCAAACTCCTGACGATTGGTGTACCGAGTCAATGAAAAGAGAGCAGCTAGAAGATCCAGCTATGGCTCCAATATTGAAATGGAAAACCGAGGGAAGGCGACCAGAGTGGAAAGAGGTAGCACCTTTAAGTACGGAGGTGAAGTGCTACTGGGCGCAATGGGACTCACTATTGATGGACAACGGGATACTGAAAAGAAAATGGGAGTCCGCTGATAGAAAGAAAGTGTTAGAGCAACTGATGTTGCCATCAAGTCGAGTAGAAGAGGTACTGGGAAAGCTGCATGGAAGTATTTCTGGAGGACACCTGGGAGTCAATAAAACCCTGGCTAAAGTAAGGGAGAGGTTTTATTGGGTAAGGTATCGAACCGACGTGGAGCAATGGTGTCGGCGATGTGATACTTGTGCGGCGAGCAAAGGACCAAAGACTAGAACTCGAGGAGAGATGCAACAGTACAATGTGGGAGCCCCAATGGAGAGAATTGCTATAGACATCGTGGGGCCATTTCCGGAAACTAAAAAAGGTAACAAATACATCATGGTGGTCATTGATTACTTTACAAAATGGCCGGAAGCTTATGCAATACCGAACCAGGAAGCAGTTACGGTCGCTGAAACATAGTCAATGAATGGATTTGCAGATATGGAACACCGCTCGAGTTGCATACGGACCAGGGAAGGAATTTTGAATCTCAATTGATGGAAGAGCTGTGCAGAACACTCGGCATTAGAAAAACACGAACTACACCTATGAACCCACAATCGGATGGCATGGTAGAACGATTCAACCGAACCATGGAAGAACATCTGTCGAAGGTAGTGGAAGCCAACCAAAGAAATTGGGATAAGGATCCGCCGTTATTCTTGATGCCCTATCGTAGCGCAGTGCACGATACGACATGTGAAACGCCAGCGAATATCATGTTCGGAAGAGAACTACATCTTCCTAGTGACATCGAATTTGGCATCCCTGGAGGTCTGGTATCCACGAAAACAGATTATGTGGGACAACTAAGGGAGAAGATGAATAAAATCCATCAACAGGTTCGAGACCACATTAAGATTGCCAGTGACAAAATGAAAACCAGGTACGACATAAATGCAAATAGTGGCGGTTTTCAAGAAGGAGAATTGGTATGGCTATACAACCCCAGGAGAACTAAGGGAAGATCACCCAAGCTGCAGTCAGATTGGGAAGGCCCATATAAAATAATCAAACGAATTAATGATGTTATCTACCGCATCCAAAAGGGACCCCGTACCAAGATGAAAGTGATAGATCTGCAAAGGTTGGCACCGTACCAAGGTAACAGCACCAATGCGATAGCTGATATTGTTCGGGACGAACAAAACTAAATGGAGGGCAGTGTAATACACTTCGTCCAGAATGGGTTAATTTAATTTAATCATAAATAACCAATACGTTCCGCCTAAATGTTTTCTACATTCAAAGATTAATTAAAAGTTAACTCCCTTTAACAAATACATTTTGCATAAATTAAATTTGAGTTCGCTAATACAAATGCAAGTATGAATGAAAATAGGAGTGGCCTATTGTTTCTAGAAACAACTACAGTGAGTACCAGAAGATTCGGCTTATTTGTTTTTGAATATAAATAAGCGAACAAGATATCAGACAGTCAGTTTTAATTTTGCAATTAAAAGTGTTTTACAAATATTCGAAAGTATAAGGAATAATCGGTGGTACTTGAGCCTGGGTACTAATAGTGAAAGAATCTGAACTTAGTGGAATAGTAAATACAGATTTTACGATTCCGAATATTATTGATTCAAATTGTGGAAAAGCGGTGAAGTTTAGTGTACATAAATTGGAGACCCTGGAATTTATTGTAAGGAAAAACGGAAGCTGCTGTAATTTGTTGACAAATAAAGTTTGAGATTCTGTTAACCAAAGATCCGTCTTTTTACTGTCGTATTTGCTCAATAATCGAAAAGAACCAACGAAGAGTCGTTACAATATATATATATATATATATATATATATATATATATATATATATATATATATATATATATATATATATATATATATATATATATATATATATATATATATATATATATATATATATATATATATATATATATATATATATATATATATATATATATATGTATATATATATATACACTCAGTTCTGTTTTTGCTCGAATTTATTATGCACGAATTTGAAATAACACGAGTTGGAGGAAAAAAATAATTTTCTTTTTGCACGAAATTTTTTGGAATAACACGAATCGACTAAACTTTAAATTTAAATTTTTTCGCCCGTTTATCCGATTTTTCAAGAAAAGAAATTTCTTTTGTAGTACCTTATTTATTTTTAAAATACATTTGCCAAAAAAAATTAAATGAAAATATTTTAATTCAAAAGTTCTAAACCGTAAAGCCGCAAGTAGACTATTGCAGAACTCTGCAATATTTCTGCAATGGTAGTGTGTAAAATATTCATTGCAGAGAAGTTTGGCAATGAACTCATTGTAAAACATTGCAATGACTCATTGCAATGTTTTGCAATGTGTTCATTGCCAAACTTTTCTGCAACGAATATTTTACACACTACCATTGCACGATCATTGCAGAAATATTACAGAGCTCTGCAATAGTCTAATTGCGGCTTTACAAGGTATTTAATTAATAATGAAATAATAAACGCCTTATTCTTGTTAAATTGAGTTTTATTTCACTAAATACGTATTTCGAAAGCTATATGCTTTCATCGACAGTAGTATCTAAAAACGTTTTTAGATACTACTGTCGATGAAACGATAGCTTTCGACATACGTATTTAGTGAAATAAAACTCAATTTAAAAAGACTAAAGCGTGTATTATTTTATTATTATTTAAAATTAAAATGTAGAGTAGAAACACAGTAAGTATTTACATTTTTACTCTCTATTCATTATTGTACGAATTTTTATCTAAAAATAGCACGGTTTCCACTAATTATATTTCTATATTTTGAGGGGATGGAAATGGGGAAGGGTGAAAAAATCTTTTTTTGACTTAAACTGGTTGTCATTTGAAAGACTTACACTTGCTTTAAGAAACATAGCAATTTTTACATAATTGTGAAGTGCACAGTTTTTGAGTAATTGTCGTTTATTATATTTCAGTTGATAATTTATAAATTATAATTTTATTTGAACAGTGCGTGTTTCAATAAAGTGTGTGTTTCAATATAAACCATTTACAGGCTGGTATAATTTAATATTTCTTTTTTTGTTTAATTTTGTTCTTTATGCGTTCATGTTCCATGTAGGGGCGTTGCCAAGCTAATCAGCTTTGCATATTCACCACGGTAATTCGCCATGTAGCGACATAATAACCATGGTAGCCGATTTTTTTAAGTTCGGTTATTACATCCATCTCCCATTGCAGCCGCGGTCTACCTCGCGGTTGCCCACTCCCTGTGGTACTAACGTACATTTTTTTAATCATTCCGGTCAGACTGTAGACCATTCCAATCAGACTGTGAATCGGCTCGTAGAACATGGTCAAACCAAGCAATCCTATTGGACCGGATACAACCTATTATATCATGATCGATAAAAAGGACGATGATCTCAAAGTTATATATTAAGTGAACCAAAAATGTGGCTTACGATCTTACGCTCAAATACAGATAAATGTGACTTTTTGTAAGGATTCAGGTTTGTGACCCTTACATCACAACCGGTCTAATCAATGTCTTGTATAACTTGAGTTTGGTGTTAGTTGATACACACGGTGATCCAAGGAGAGGTTTAATTGAGTAGAAAGTTCGACTATCTGCAATGATTTGAGCTTTTATATCTGTAAGTATGCTGTTGTTTGCGTCGAGCATTGATTCAAATATTTAAAACATTCAACTCCCACATTTCGATCATCGCCGCACATCAAACCCTTCTCATCCTTCCTTGAAACATTCATATATTTGGTTTTATCGTAGTTATTTTGCAGATCAATTTTTCTAGCACCATTCTTAAGTGACTTGAAAGTTTTACTCATAAAATTTTCACTTTGGCCGAGTATGACATCAGTCATATAATAAGCTTTGCTCGTCGCCCGACTTGTTCCTGGTCACTTAAGAAAATTCTCAAAATAAGAAGCCCAAGTATATAAAATATTTTTAAGGTCTACTTTTAGCTTCCCGTTTTGAATAGCAGTCGATCTAGTATGAGGTCCCTTCCCTTCCTTAAGGTTTTCACCTGTTGAAAGAAGTAACATGTTTGATGTTCCTTATTAAAGCTTTCAATCGCCTCACACTTCTTCTTCCAGCATTCTCTCTACGTTCATCTACATAGCTTTGTAACGGCTTGTCTTGCCAGTTTGTAGTTCTCCTTCGTGGACCTGATTTCTCCAATGTTTGGCAATATGGTTTTGATATCTCTCTTCTGTTTCAGCATTCTTTAGTGATTAGATGTTAAAACGAGTCTGTTCTTTGAATTTTGGAATGCCCGGATCTGGAAAGTGGAACCTTATCTTAGCACATACAAGGAAGTGGGTGGTCACTTCCCATCTATGCAGCTCTAAAGGATCGCGCAACCAGATCCCCACAAAAGAAACGTGCTGTTACTAGCACGTGGTCAATTTGAATTCGAGATTCTCCATTCGGTAAGACCCAAGTCTGCTTATGAATCGATCGATGCAAAAAGAAACCACTGGCAATTCTCAATTTATTTGATAATGCAAACCTAGTCATTCTCTCACCATTATCATTCGATTCAAATATCTTTTCCAACCTTCCCATTAAAGTCATTAAGAACCAAAATGAAGTCGCGTGTTGGTATTTGTTTCATAAGCTCTTCCATTGGTATGTAGAAAGCATTCTCCTCGTCGACGGTCTAAACTGCAGTGGTGCATGCACGGCAATAAGAGAAATATTGTTCTATGTACCGTGTATCCGTAGGTAGCAGATCCTCTCATTGACCAGAATGAATTTCATCACGCCTTGTGTGTGTGCACCAACAAGAAACCCAGTACCAAATTCTCTTCGAGAAGGATAACCACTACAGCATAAAGAGTGAATATCTAAATCTTGTTTTCCGTTTATTGGCTGTCTAATTTCTTGCAAAGCAATGATATCCATCCCATACCTCTCAGCCTATGTTTCTAGACATATTAGAGAGCATCAAGTGCGCTCATGCGGCGCTCGGTAGTCTGCCCTTTTTCACGTCCATGTGAAATTCTGTTTTTTGTCCAGGTTTGTTAGTCTTTTACTGGTTTCTAAATTTAACAAAGTTTTTTTCGGGGTTAGGGTGTTAACCTCAGACCCAACCCAAATTTTGTGAATGGATTCGTTCTAATGTTAAGGTCATCAGAATAACCTTTTTACATGTTTATTTAGCGTGCCACTTGATCCAAGAAAGACGCCCGTTCCCAGCCGCCCCTAACATGGAGAAGAGACGCTTGGGTCGCATTCGTTTTAAGGCACCAATTTGCTGTTATGTAGCGTCATTGACTAAGTTTTTTCTCTGCTTGTCTCCGATACACCAACCTAATGCTGTCAGCAGCACGGCAAATACATCGGATTTTGCTACTCTTCTTTATCTTTAGTTACCATAAACCGCTATGAATAAGATTAAATAAATATTAAATTATTATTAAATATTAAACATTTTTCAATGGGCAATATGTTACATTTTTCGTATCTGATCGATCAATTTTCCATTGACATTGCTATTTGCTAGAGAAATTTTACATCCATGCCGTGCTAAATGTGTAACGTTGACAGAATTAGGTTAGTTTAGTTGAGAAGAGAAAAGTAAAAACTGCGTAAACACAAAGTAAGAATGATTCTATACCTTGGCGAGTCATTGCCGCCGTAAAACCAATGTAACTCAAGCGTCTGTTCTCACCAACTACAATCGGAAAACGGCCACGAAAATCGCAACAAATGGTTTGACGACTATTGCCGCTAAAGCGTTGAACATAGGCGAGAAAAATGGTTAACAAGGAACACCCGAAGCTTCCAAGCTGATTATTTTCTACGGAAAAGAAACGCGAACATATAAAGGTTGTATCGAAAACATCAACCAACATGCTGCTAATGGAAATTCGAAAGAGTGTTTTGCCAATGCGTTAAATCTGATAAAAAATTACCATCCAAGATCCACAGTCGTAAAAAATGGAAACTACGAACTTACAACAAATGAACGTGATGTGCTGGCAGTAGTGATGTAAAAGTGTTTAATACAATTGTATAATACGCGGTATTATACGTAAAATACCGTATTGTCCAAAACGTTGTAAAATACGTGGTATTTTACTATAAAAATTATTTTTTATTCTGATGGCGCGCGAAGTAGCAAGTAGCCATTTGTCTAAAATTAGTGCGTGCATTATTAAAAGAATTTATAGCTGTAAAAATATGTCTACGATTACATCTATAAGATATAAATGACGCCGAGGAAATGAATTTTTTGTACGCCTTGCTATTGTGCCTTTCTAAGTAATTTTTAAATTTCTGTTGTACCAAGATTGTTCTAATATCAACAGAACACAAACATCAACAATCGATTATAGGTGCTGAGATGCAACCGTTACAGTGAATTTTTGGAGCAGCAAATCAAAATTTTGAAACATGGATTTGTCACTCAATTTAATAACTTTGAGTAGTCCCAGATAACATGTAAACATGTAGAAAATAATACCAAAAGTAATTATCTCGTTTATGTTAAACATGATTAAGACCTCTAACAGTTTATTCATGGGAAATGGTAGGGATCCAATCCCTACAGCAGCAGGTAGTTAATGAAGGTGAAATAAATTGAAACTAAGCATCAAGATAGTTTTGATCAGACCATCCACATGAATTAGGGTCAAATGAATATATAGGTCTTCTTAGCATTTATTTAAGGAAAATATATAGATAAAAATAACGATAAGATATACAAATTCAGATATTTAGAAAAAATGAATTAGATGTAATTCAAAATGATGATGGAAGTCATTTTTTGTTGTTATACCATTCACATCCTATCTCGGCTATTACAATTTTGTACAGAATATACGGTATTTTATTTTGTATAATACAATGTATAATACACTGTATTATACAAAAAAAATAAAATACGGTATTTTAACATCTCTAGCTGGCAGTATAGCGCTCCCACTTTCAAAGCCTACTGAACAGAAAGAATGAAATTGATCTTGTTCGAGCAATTGCGCCGTCAAGTTGTGGTTTTCATCCCAACCGTTCAACCGTAGATCAATGGTTTGCTTTAAAGATGATTCTAGAAAAATGTTGGGAGTACAACATCAGCATCCACCAGCTCTACGTTGATTTCAAGCAAGCATATGAGAGGATTATCCGCGACAACAATAGTTTCTGGTCCTTTCGATATAACACGATCGAACAGGTGTTCGACAAGGTGATGCTCTTGCGCCCGTACTATTTAATTTGCCGCTTGAGAACGCAATAAGAAAAAGCCGAATCGAGACACAAAACTGCATTTTTAACAAATCTAGTTTAATTGTTGGTTACGCAAATGATATTGTGCTTCTCGGACGTAGAACAATCGATATTAAGAATAGGCTCACAGCTTGAAAACTAAACTTCTAACAACATCTAGGAACATAACTACCGGGAATCTGGATACTGGCGACTATAAAGTGGAATGGAATGGAAGCTGATTGCACAGGTGGCAAAATCATTTAAAGTTTAAGAGGAAATATACATTTTGTATGTCCTTATGATTTGGCAATAGAAAGACTATATGCATACAACACAACTTTGTCAATTATTTTTGATACTATGTTCTTTTACGTTCACGGAACCCTCGGCGAGCGAATTTTATTCGCACTTGACCAACTTTTTTGAATTTTGTTTACGTTTTGGGCCTGAATACTAAAATTGGATCAGCAGCCAAATTATGTAATTGTGAAGCGGTGAAGTTGTAAGAACTCACAATAATTCTGCATATCCAAATTTTTGGTTTGCCACTTTCGATAAAATTATTGAATTTGTACTTTTATTTAACAAATTTTCTAAAATTATAACTAATTTATGGCAACAGCTAGCCATCAATTGAACAATATATATAAGCGTACAATATTTTCAGAATTGATGGTGGTGTGAGTCAATGCAACAGCGTGTCCAATATTTTTTGTACTGATTTCTTGAGAGTGGAACCAATCTGTCGTGCAAAAACAGAATTAGGTGTATATATATTTATATATATATATATATATATATATATATATATATATATATATATATATATATATATATATATATATATATATATATATATATATATGAGCAATTTCACGGAGATTCAACAACGTTTTGAGTTGACCCCTTTTAATTTTGATTATTTTTTGTTTATAGATAGTCTTTGATAAATAAAAAATACAAGTTCTCTTAGAATTTTTTTTTTCGACCAGGGGTCTTCACAGGGTGCCCTTCAATTTTTTGTTATTTTGTGATGTGAGTGCATTTTGACGAGCGATTGTAGAAAAACTACTGAATCGATTTTCATAAATGATATGTCGTTGAATAGGTATTAGAACAAAGTTTTTAAAAATGTACACTGTTAATTTTTTGAAATAATTTTTAACGGTGTAACATAAGAAAAAAACGGTGTAATTGAAAAAAAGATGGCATAGCCTCTTTTTTTTTTTTTTTTTTTAAACTTAATTGAAGCTTATTTTATATCTAACCACTTGTGAAAGTTGAGGACACGCGTTATTTTTTGTTTTAAAGATAAAATTCGTTGTGCATATGACTGTCGGGAATCAGTTTTTTTTGTTCTGAAGGAAAATTATAAAAATGGCGTTATAAACTAAGAGATTTTTTTTTTATGTTAAATATCAAATATTTTATTATTAGATGAACTTTTTAAAATATTATAAAAATTATATATGTAGTACAATAATTAAAATAAATACAATTGTTAAAAATGATTTACTTATTTTACAAACAGAAGTTTCTTTTGAAGAGGAAAGCACTTCTGCAATTATTTTCTTTGTATTAGATGGCATAAAAAATGAAATGTTTATTTATCACTTTTAGTAATCACTTGTCACTCTTATAAAAAATAATTTGACAGTCTTGACTGCAAACAAAAAAGCCGTATAAACAACTAAATCTATTTAGGAACTTTTGACTGGAGAAGTATTATGTTCGTATTATGTTATTATGGAATCATAAAGTAAAAGATTGTTTTTCAACATTAAATTACAAATATTTTATTATTGAATAAACTTTTTAAAATATCATACAAATTATATATGTGAAAATAAATATAGTTATTAAAAATTATTTACTTATTTTACATTCAAAAGTTTCTTTTGAGTTGGAAAACATTTTTGCATTTATTGTCTTAGTATCTACTGGTACAAAAGAATGAAATTTTTGAGTTCCACTTATAGTAATCGCATTTTTATATCGATTTTGTAATTTTTCTTTTGTTAATTGATATTCATTTTTATCGGCGTATCCAAAGTTCATGGTAGATTCCCATTTTAAAGCCCATTCGAAAAGTTTTTTTGGTGTATCAATAATATTATCTTCGCTCGCCATACTATAACGGTGTGCAGCACGCTTCAGTGTACCACCAATTCCATCACAAGGTCCCTTTCCATGGCTGGTAGCATGAAAATGCCATTCAGCGTCAACCTTAAATTAACTAATTAACTTATGCCACCATAAAGAAGACTTTAAGGTTGACGCTGAATGGCATTTTCATGCTACCAGCCATGGAAAGGGACCTTGTGATGGAATTGGTGGTACACTGAAGCGTGCTGCACACCGTTATAGTATGGCGAGCGAAGATAATATTATTGATACACCAAAAAAACTTTTCGAATGGGCTTTAAAATGGGAATCTACCATGAACTTTGGATACGCCGATAAAAATGAATATCAATTAACAAAAGAAAAATTACAAAATCGATATAAAAATGCGATTACTATAAGTGGAACTCAAAAATTTCATTCTTTTGTACCAGTAGATACTAAGACAATAAATGCAAAAATGTTTTCCAACTCAAAAGAAACTTTTGAATGTAAAATAAGTAAATAATTTTTAATAACTATATTTATTTTCACATATATAATTTGTATGATATTTTAAAAAGTTTATTCAATAATAAAATATTTGTAATTTAATGTTGAAAAACAATCTTTTACTTTATGATTCCATAATAACATAATACGAACATAATACTTCTCCAGTCAAAAGTTCCTAAATAGATTTAGTTGTTTATACGGCTTTTTTGTTTGCAGTCAAGACTGTCAAATTATTTTTTATAAGAGTGACAAGTGATTACTAAAAGTGATAAATAAACATTTCATTTTTTATGCCATCTAATACAAAGAAAATAATTGCAGAAGTGCTTTCCTATTCAAAAGAAACTTCTGTTTGTAAAATAAGTAAATCATTTTTAACAATTGTATTTATTTTATTTATTGTACTACATATATAATTTTTATAATATTTTAAAAAGTTCATCTAATAATAAAATATTTGATATTTAACATAAAAAAAAAATCTCTTAGTTTATAACGCCATTTTTATAATTTTCCTTCAGAACAAAAAAAACTGATTCCCGACAGTCATATGCACAACGAATTTTATCTTTAAAACAAAAAATAACGCGTGTCCTCAACTTTCACAAGTGGTTAGATACAAAATAAGCTTCAATTAAGTTTAAAAAAAAAAAAAAAAAAGAGGCTATGCCATCTTTTTTTCAATTACACCGTTTTTTTCTTATGTTACACCGTTAAAAATTATTTCAAAAAATTAACAGTGTACATTTTTAAAAACTTTGTTCTAATACCTATTCAACGACATATCATTTATGAAAATCGATTCAGTAGTTTTTCTACAATCGCTCGTCAAAATGCACTCACATCACAAAATAACAAAAAATTGAGGGGCACCCTGTGAAGACCCCTGGTTGAAAAAAAAAATTCTAAGAGAACTTGTATTTTTTATTTATGAAAGACTATCTATAAACAAAAAATAACCAAAATTAAAAGGGGTCAAGTCAAAATTTCCCAAAAATTTGCTGAACGTGCGTGAAATTGCTCATATGTAAAATTTTCCAAACTATATTTCTAACACGGATAATACTCTAGTGAAATAAAAAAAAATGACCTAGACCGGCAAATTCATGGCTGCAGTACTGGTCCTATAACAATAGCCAATTAATTTTAACCAATAACGGGCCATTGCTTGACCATTCAATTAATGGGTCAGTGCTTGGCCGTATGTCAGTATCTGGCAAAACCTACTTGGGTATTTTAAATTTAGTTGAACTTTAAAAGTATTTGACTACTAACATCATACATACATATTTGTTTTAATTTAATATTTTTAAATCATGCAAGCATTGTATACAAAATGTGCACAGAACTTTCGAGCATAGATATATACAAAAATATTTGATGTATGACTAGGAATAGGACTTTTGAATTCTGATACGTTATGAATCTTTCTTAAAATAATGTTTTTGATAACGTTATTAAGACAAATGAAGATATAGCGGTTGCATTTTTAAGTTTTAGAATTGAAAATCTTTTTTAACTTCTTGGTTTAATGCATTTTGTCCAATGTCCATTTTTTCGTTTAATGCAAGAAAATTAGAAATCAAACAATTTAAATATTTGACTTACATATAAAAAATAAAATTAGTTTTCCATAATTTTCTAAATATTATTTTTTTTTTTTTATTAAATATTCATAACTTTTTTATTTTATTATAATTACAATAAACTTAACACTACAATTTTTGTTACAAAATGTTAATGAAATAGGGAGACCATGTGCTTAATGCAGGTTGTAACGGTCTACCTTCAGATAATAAACAAACTTTTAAATATTGATTGGGGGGTGCGTTTAATTAGGTTGTTTGGAAAAAAAAGAAAAGGATAAAAAAAACAAGATAATAAATTCAAAACAATACAAAAGAAAGATTTGAGCTACAACAAAAACAAAAAATTAAACAAAATAAAATATGTCTTACATGTTTCTCTGCAAAATATCACAGCCATCCACTTAAAAAATTTACACTATTATAGAATGAAAAATCTTCAAATATTTTAAATATGTTTACGATATAATAATACAACAAAGGCTATAAAGGAAAACAAAATTGACAAATAAATAAATTCTCAATTTCTCAAACACAAAACCAAAACTTGAAAAGGTGACCTTCGATATCTTCAATGGAAAATCAAAATAGCCATTTTTTTAATACTTCAAGAAACGCTTTTAAAAGTTTCTCATTTTTTACATTATCCGGCAAACTATTGAATAGGTATGGACCCATGTATAAATATGAACGTCTAAAACCTTCTTTAAGGATCTTTGGTAAAATACATAGACTTCTATGATCTATCCCTAATATTGTATCTAGTGTGTAGTTTTATATTTAGTTGACCACTACGCTTAAAGAAGGTTTTTAAGACCGTATAAACATACAAATATCGCAATGGTAATGAATTTGCCATAATGAATAGAGGTAAGCTAGTATGTGTGCGTTTTTTTCGATACAGAATTCGAATTGCATGCTTTTGGCCAGTAACTACGGGCTTTATATTTGTGTAATAAGCACTACCCCCACAAGATATACCATACTGAATTTAATCATTGCATTGTAAAAGAGTAATAATGTGTTTTGTGGAACAAAAGGTATAATTAGATACATTTTGCGGATAGCAACCATTATATTGTTTGCTAAAGCTTGAGTATGTAGTTTAAATTTTAATTTCTCATCTAATATCAAACCTAAATACCTAAAACTTGACGCAGCCTCAATAGGGATACAAAGTTCATTGCATAAGGCTCTATTGCAAAAAACACTATGATATATAATTTGTCTTGTAGGAGCAGGCCCATTTTTAAAAAACATGACTTTATTATCTAGAAATATTAATTTATATCAGTAAAACGTCATAAAAAAATTAGCAACCAAAATCTATAATTTTTTTTTAAATCACTAAATAGTATATTAAGAAACTAGTTTCATAACCGACGATTTTATCGCACGCAATCTGTTTAGAAAACGACCCGCGCAGCGGGGAGTTTTCTAAAGCATAAGTGCGATAAAACGTCTTATGAAATGAGTTTTTTATACAATTTTTTCTATTTTGCATTTTTGGTCTTGAAATTTTAAAAAATGTGTATTTTATTAAAAAATAGTCAATTTGAAATTTTGTTATTATTACTAATTATTTTAATTAATTAAAATATTTAACACTAATTTAGATATTCTTATTAATTTTATTTACATAATTATTCGTTTTAATGTTCACTGACGTTTGTATGACCAATGTGACCAACCTTGAACGACAAAACTTTGCGTATCGTAATGAAAGCCATTTCGATACGCATTTGGGTATCGAAATGACTTTATTTTAGACGCAAAATAGAAAAATTAATTTTTAAGTGTCCGTTTGTTGTTCGTGTTTGTTTTCATTACCTTTGCTAACAAATTTCTTTAGCACATATTTTAGATGCAAATAAATTAAGATTCAATATTAAGAAAACAAAATAATTATTTCATAAAGAGTTAAATGAAACCAGTCATTTTAGAAAATGTAAACAATTTTTTCAATTTGTCCATTATGTAATTCTAAATTATTATATTAACATTAAATAAATTTCGTTTCGCTTCGATAAATATTTATTATTCGTGAAAATATGGGTGACATTTGTGTGTATATGTAATAATGTATGTGATAAGGCTTGTCACGGCATGTGCAAGGTATATGGTGCATATCATGTGCATGACATGTGTTATGCACAATTTTGTGCACGGATATTTTGTATCATGCACATTTCATGCGTTTTTACGAAATTGTTTTACGTGTAAGTTTTCTGGATCAATGTTAACAGTTGGGCTGGAAAATATCAGATCGTGTCCGATTAAATGTTGTTCTTCACAAAAATTGTAATTATTGAAAAGTAGCTTTTAGAGTACAGGGAGAGGTTTTCTGTGAAGTTTTCTAGACTATAATAGGAACAGTTGGACTAAATAGTACCAGGGCGTGATAGATTAAATATCGTTTTTAATAAAAGTTGTAATTGTTGAAAAGAAGCATTTAGAGTAAATAGAGGTTTCTTAGATGGTTTTCAAACCGATAAGAACAGTTGGGTTGGAAAATATCAGGTGATATCATATAAAATGTCAGTTTTTACAAAAGCTGTAATTATCGAAAAGAAGCTAAAGGAAACGGTTTTCTGGACCAATATAGGGTTAGTTGTTTCGGAAAATATGAGCTCATGTCCGTTGTAATTATTTAAACGCAGCATTTACCAAAACGAAGAAGTTTTCTTGACTTATAGAAAATTTTATAGGTATTGGTAGATAAAAGGTTTTTTGTTTTTGAAAAGTTGCAATTGTTGAATCCTAAATGGAGAGGTTTTTCAGTATTTTACTGAGTTATTATGTTAATTTATGATCTCTTATAATTTTCGGGCGACTTATTGATGTTTCGTGTTAGTTTGGTAATATATTTTTTGAAAAGAAATAAACTTGTAATTTTGCAGAGTTTTATGTTAGATATAGATCTCGGCCCATATCTTTAAATACAGATTACAGCCCCTTGATACAATTTAAAAGACTCAACTGACACAAGACCTAAAACTCTTAAATCAAAAAATTTAAATATTTGACAAATGTGTAGAAAACAATATTAATTTTCCATAATATGCTTAATATTATAAAAACACTTGAAACAAAGCAAACTAAAACGATTACAAAAATATGATAATCACTAAAATCAATTATTCAAAGTGCCCGTTTGTTTTTTATGTTTGTTTTCGTTACCTTCACTAAAAATGTTTTCCGCACATAATTTTTGATAAAAATAAGATAAAATGCATCAATTTAAAAAGTATTTTTTGTTGTGTGGATATAATGGGATCATCCATTACCCAGAATGATTAACAACGGATCCAAACAACAAAGAGCTCGTGTTTGTTCGAGCGATAGATCGAAACAACACTGCTGTAAATATCCACTCAAGATCTTCGTACTTTAGGACATCAAAATTGAGTGATGAAACTAGATTTATCACAGTTGATTGATGTAATATAATAAACAGACCTTGGCGGGAGAGACAGATAGATAAAGAGAACGAGATAAAGAGACAGAGATAAAGAAACAGTGAGAAGAACCGAGTGAAGGAAAGGAACATTGTGTGAGAATGAGAGAAATCGACTGGTTTATTCAAATATGATTCGTTATCAAAAAATTATCTCTTTGAATTAAAATCGACCTCGACCATCTAAATTTAATTATATAATTTATGTTCTTAATTAAAAACAAATATGTGTGGACTCGTAATATCCATCCAATTAAAAGAAAATTAAAAGCAAGAACAAAAATTTAAATCTCATTCGCGAAAAAGAAAACAAAATAACAAAACCCTTTCAACGAAAATGTCACGTTCGTTCAATAAAATTTTGATGAATAATCAAGTCCATTGTGGTATATAGTTATGTTGTTTCATTTTTTTCCTTGTTTCTTAAGAATTATGTTGTGCATATTTTGTTTTTGAATCCATTTTTCTGTTTAGGTTTGTATCAAACGCAATATGTTGATTAACCGCCAACACATAATTTTTAGGTCTTGTTCTTACTTATATTTATGATCGATGAACTAACGAATGATCTATTTATGTCAGACGGGGTTTTTTCGTGGTAGGGCAGTCGATAGGAATTAAAACATATTTTAATTTTTATTCGATATCGATTTAGGTTGACAGGTTGTTAGTATTAAAAAATCTGTGTTAGAATTTTTGTTAAAATTCTGTTCTTAGAAAATTAAATGTTATATTTTTTCTGCTTTCTATAAACAAAAACAAAGTTAAGTTGCATACAAATAAAGTTCTTCTTCAGGAGTCAGTAATATTTGAATTCTGCAAAGGGCATAGTGGTCGTTAATATACATACACGGAAAACATGTGTCTGTATTTATGTATATTAATTAATATGTTTGCTTTGCTTTTTTGCAATCTGGAAAAGCTACGATTATAATCGATTTTCAGTGCCGTGGTTTTGCTGAACGGTAAGTTATCTCTAGTACTTGTATGAAATGTAAGTGTACATCATGGAACTTGTAGCAGTTCAGATAATAAAGCAGACGAGGAACAGTACTTGTTCAGTTTGTACATCGAGGTCTACAATTTTTTTACATTGAGAAGACCTATACTGTTTACCTACCTGAAGTCAAAAAAGTATTGGGTGTATGGTCAAGGCTTTTAAGAAACATTGCCTACTGAGAGAGCACAACCTTTAAGAAAACTCATTCAGGACGGGTAGATAAGTTCAAAAAGTTTTGTGATTCAATTAAAAGTTTTCGTTAAATGAATGCAGTGTTAGCTCCACCGCAAAGCTAATTCTAAGACGTGATCACAAAGAAAGATCCCAAAAAATGTATGCTATGTTCGACAAATGCTTGTAACGCACTAAAACTCGTAAAACTAGGATAAGTTCTAAAATTAAATGGGCCTCAACATGATCTTTGGTACTCTCACATAAACACCGACTCACGAGTCACGAAGTGAAAACCTGCTTATAAAATTGAATTACAGAGTTAAATCGCACAATTTTAGTGCAAATAAAAACATTAATACAACAATTGTATTTCCTAGACAGCACATTAAGGTGGAATATTATATATCAGTATGTCAATACAAAATTACAAAATTACACTGGAAAAATCCATAAAAATATGCGTTATAATAATAAAAAGCGATTATTGAACTATAGTTAGCTTAATTAACAATTTTTGGACTTTTTGAACAGTTTATATTTAAATATTTAAATTGTTCAATAAACCAACAACTGTTTGTTGAACTAAGGAAATTAATTCAATAATCGCTGTTTATTGGTAACGCACATTTTAATTGGTTGGTTATTCAATACTATCAACAACCGATTTGAACAGTCAAAAATGTATGTTTAAAAACGACATAGAAGCAAGTTGGCAGAATGATGAAAAAGTAAACAAGAATATTAGTAATTATTCTATGGCGTTTTCACAGAATGGTTTTGTCTGCTGTCGGTCAATCAAATCACACCCTTTTTGGTGAGGGAATTTATTTACACAGCACCCGCGCTTCTGTGCGTTACTGGTATCTGATTTAAATTCTGCAATACCACAAATTTAATTATTAAAGTCGCCTGAATATATATCTTAAGTATTTTATTTTTGACTCACCTCCCACTCAACCGCTGTTATATAACCTAATTGTGTTAGAAATACACGCAATAAAATTTCGTACTTCATTCGCTGGTTTGATATATGACAAGACGAAAACAAAAATCTTATAAAATCATTATATTCTTCTGCTATTTATTTCCTCGTCCACTGAAGTGTTATTAATAATAACCCTTTTATTTATTCAAAAGTAATAACCCATTAAATTCAACACATACCATTCATACCAAGAATCCCAACACAAATAAAATAGTATAAATAAAAAACAAACAATAATAAAAAAAAACAATAAAATTTATAAAAAAATTCCTGGAACACTGATAAAGATCGAACAAAATAATTATAATCAAAAAAATATTAAAAATAAATTTTAAACAAATAAAATACAAAAGTTATTGTTTTGACGTTGCGCGATTGACGATCGTCGATCAATATTAAAAACTGAAATAAAATTTAAAAAAAAAACAAAAATATTTGTATTTTAAGTTCGTTATGTTTTTGTTTTCTTTCGTTAAATTATATTTGTTTTTTTTTTCTTAATTAGACTGATTTCCGATTTTATAATTTTAATGGGAAATAAATTGAAATTAAAAGATGCTTGATCACACGATCGTGAACTTTTCGTAATAATTACAATGAACAATTAAATTTATAATGAATAACGTAATAAATTAGATAAACGTCGTGGATCAAGATTCAAGACCAAGATGCAATACAAATTAACAACACCCAATTCCTTAACTGAGAGTATTCGTTAAAACTTCAATTTTTAAGAACGTATTAACAAAAAGAACAATCTGGTAGACCCTTGACACAGTCAAAAATTCTACACTTAACATAATAAACTCGAAATAACATAATAAACATACCGTTATTAAGTCCTTTCATGCCCATATTTCGAAATGTGCATGAATGTAAACACAATCCAAATTTTGAATGAAAATATTTTTTTTGTTTATTTTAGAGAATTGAGAATCTCAATGAAGATTATTAGTAGTCGGCTCAAATCACACGTCAAGCTGTGTGTATTTATATTGTTTACACATAAAACGCCTCTTGTTCGTAATTTAATGGGAAAAGAAAGAAAAATAGCAATATAAATATGTTAATAGTTTTTTTATATAAATAAAACAAGAACACTTCAGCCGGGGAATAGTTTGTACTGTGATTTGTGTAATGAATGAGGTAGAGATACATTTTAGTTTTGGGGTGATTGAAAAATATATTTAAGATTTGAAGTTGGATCACTGAGTTCATGCCCCATTTAGGGCATGGTTAGATTAATCGATTGTTCGATTAATTGATCATTTCGCAAACTGTTCGATTAATCGAACAAAAAAATTATTAATCGATTAATCTAAATTTACGAAAATGTTTAAAATTGTTTAAAATTTTGTACCGAATTGTGAAAAGGTTTATTGTCTAAAGATGTATTCTCTTTTTCTTACGAATTACTTTTTTAGTTGTAATGGGTATAACACAAAGTAAATTAATATCAAAGTTTGATCCCAATGCAAAAATCTTTACTATGCCTTAAGTAATATTTTTATTATTAATCCAAACAGTAAACTATGGTTTGAAGTAGGCTTTCTCATTTCCCGTAGAAATTCAAATCCCGGGAAGCCGAGACAAAAAATATTAAATTCCCGGGATCCCGGGAAATTCCGGGAAACGCTAAAAAGCTAAATTTGGTGGTAGGAAAATGTGTAAAATTAAAACAGCACAAAAAATGCGCTATTGAGTTTTAAATTTAAATTATTTTTAATTAAAAAAACTTCAAAAATTAAATAAAAAAGAATACATAAAAACAAAACAAAAATAAATTCATAATACTAATTTTTAAACAATTTTTCAAAAAGCTAGGTTGTCAATGGAGCCATCACTCAATTTTGTCCGAATTTTCGTGACGAAACGTCCATTGAACCATCCATTGAAAACCATCCGTCCAAGAGAACCATTAAACATAAATTAAGAGAAATGAAGCGCAAGTTTTAGGTAGATTTCTCAGACAAATCTACCTATTTTAAGTTTTATTGGTTTTAATTTGTTGTGTTTATATGTGTCAAAATAACCATACAAAAAAACCATGATACCATGTGTGCCAAAAAAAAACATTTTCCTAATTTTGAACGAAATTAGTTACTAGAGGGGAAAAAAATTAAAAACTACTCGATTTTCGAGTGAGAAAACTTTTAATATCTTTGAAAAAAGTACAAAAAAATGTTAATAAAAATTAGCGGGATACCCGGGATCCCGGGAAAACGGGATGTAAATTTACCCCCCGGATCCCGTTTGAGAAACCCTAGTTTGAAGTATTGAAGTATTGAACTCCATTACTTTCCATTCTGAAGGAAACAGCTTGTTTCTTATCATTTTCAATTAGTACAGTATATTTTCAAACACATAATTTTGTAAGGCCTAAAAACTTCAATGACAAAGAGTGAGATACTCATCCTAGGCTAACGCCTAGAGCAACAATTTCACTCTTATGCAAAAAAGACCTACTTTACGCCCTTAATACATAGATAGCTATTAAACTTTTATTTATTCTTATGTCATTGTAAAAGTTGAACTTTTAAATATGATATAACGCGTGTATTTGTTTAAAAAAAATTAATAAAAATATTAAAATTAGTAAAAATTTTATTTAATCGATTAATCGATTAATCGATGTTAAAATTTTCATATTAATCGTTAATCGATGTTTAGTCCCAATCGATTAATCGACCATGCCCTAGCCCCATTGTCGTTCTACCGTACTGTCACACATTTTCTAGAACATTAGTGTATATTTGTTTGCATCAATCCGTCGCTTGAACCGGAAGCAGCTATAGATGAGATCACTCTTCTAGAATATACCTGTGTTTTTTTAATTGAGTTTAATAATTGCGCAATGATTTAACGTTAGTTAACTTCGAATTTAAAATATAATATCATTCAAAGTGATAATTTTCAAATAAAAATGGATCACCAAATTATTAAGTGAAGTGAAATATTATAGATGTGTTGTAAATCCTAGGTGTATGTGTTGTTAGAATAAATAATTTGTATCATACTTTGCTAGAAGTAAAAATTTTCTAAGTGATAATTTTCTCGAAATTTAATTTTTTTACTAAACCGTCCTTTTCAGGATCACCAAATTGTCAAATCATTAAGTGAAGTGAAATAATAAAGGCATGAATTACAACTTAACTGAAAATATTATTGTAACAAATTATTTGTATAATGTAAACATTGTTAAAACTAGACCAATAGTGTACATATATAGTTGGTTTAATTAGTCAACCGCCAGCTAAATCAGGCTGGGTTTTAGAGATCATGGAGCTCTTTAGATCCTTTAAAACACCGAAAGAGCCTTCGAGTAAACAAATCTGGACGATATTGCTAGAATTTTCACAGAATCACAACAAAATATAAAATAAAATTGGATTCATCTTCAGTTTAACCTACACAATTTCAATCATCATTGTAATAACACCATTTGTTCAGATTTAGATGGTACGCTAAAGCATTATAAATATTTTTTTTTTTCAAAAATAGTTGGTCCCAGTCATGTATGGGTAGAAAACTGCAGATTTAAGCCATCGATATCAAACATGGGATATGAAAATAATTCTAAGAAAACAGGATCAATAAAATGTATGCAAAAAAATTCTTTGAGTGAAATGGGCCAAAAGGAAAAGGAAATCATTATGTTTCTGAGAATAACTGAGATTTTCTCAAAATAGTACATTATGATGCTAGAACGTAAAGCTAAAGATTTTGGACGTATGTGGAGTTTAATAAATCTTACCCACAAAGTAAGTCCAAAATAGCTTACGTCCGTGCATCATATACTATTTTTTACTCGTCGCAAGCAAAATATTTAAAACAAAATGTTTATTCTAAATTGAAATTATAAATTTGCATAAATTTTGAAAGAAAAATCTGTGGACAAAATATGTTATCCCAAATATAATGGATTGGCAGAAGGATCAGTTCAGACTGTCAAGCAAATGTTGAAGAAAAATTCTAATGAGCTGTGGCTAGCACTTTTAGAATATAGAAATACACCACTAAAAGAAATAAACTTGTCCCCAAAACGAATTGTTGATGAACAGACGTACTAGAAGTATTGTCCCTATGAAAGAGACGAATTATAAATCTCAGTGTTTATCTAATATGAGAATAAATTTTGACAACCGAAATGAACGTTATAAAAAATATTACAACAGAAATTCTAGACAAAGGGACGAAAATGGTTTTAAAATAAATGATTTGGTATGGTATTATAATAACAGTTTTTGGGAAAAAGCAATGGTTGTGGGCAAACACATTTCACCTAGGTCATTCTGGATAGAGCTCAAAGATGGTTCAGTTCTTAGAAGAAACATTAATGTACTGAGAACCTTCCGTACTATGTGATTCTTATTCTATAGATTGTGTCATTCTTTACCATATGCTGGACATGCTCTAGGTGGATGCCATCTTGAACAGAATTTACGCCTGTTGGATGATCTTCCAGAAAATTGATTGTTCATGTGATAATTTGAATTATTATTTGGCCTAAAATTAGCATAAGATTTATTAATAGATACACTGTTTCTAAAATTTGAAAATTTTTTTGTATTTGCAACAGCATCAATTTCACCGTCAATTTCTGGATACTTATTAGCACGTAGCTTTAACCACGAGGAACTACCGCTTGAATTCTTGAAAACAGTTTGATTTAACGGCTTACTACTTTCTTCGAACGACCCATCATTATTCATTATTAACGGCATCAATCGAAGTGTTCGGTTTTTGCATCTCTGATGTTTGGTGTTTGATAATTTCTGCAGCTCTACATAGCTCGATTGCTCTTGTTGCATCCAATCCCTCTGTTTCGAACAATTTCTTTTGCAACTGCTTGTTCGCTATACCTATCACAATTCGGTCTCGCAACATCCTATTTTCTTGATCGCCATAACCACACCATCTCACTAATTTCTTTACATCCATCACGTAGCTGTCGAAAGTTTCATTCAATAACTGATTTCTACTTTGGAAAACAAAACTCTCATATACTTCATTCTTTTTCGGTTTGCAAAAATTCTCGAACGCACCTAACACTTTGTCATATTTTTTCCTATCTGCATCTTCTAGATTAAATGAGTTATAGATTTCGATACCCTCAGGCCCAACAGCATTTAAAACATCAGCAATTAAAACAACAGCACGCTCACATCGATACTACTTCCATCACGCGATAGAAATTATTTAAAACTGCATATTTCAAACTAAATTTAAAAAAAAAAAATTAAAAAAAAACATGCCATACAATCCGAAAAAATGATTTTAAACTTTAAAACCTCAAAATAAGGGCGAAAACCACCCTCAAAAATTTTTTTAATATTTTTATCGTATTCTACGAAAAAAATTCTAACGAATTAATATATTCCTAAAAAATTTGTTTACGCGTTAAACTGCCTACAAAATAAAGACGTACGTCCTCCTTTACAATAAAACTGTCCTACTTTAGGCAAACTGTAATACAATTTCTTACACTGAAAAAAATAGATTTTTTCCAACCTATTTCTCTCAAAAAACGCGTAAAAAAAGCAAAATAAGTAATGGTGATTGCACCTACCAAAATTTTATAACCGATGCCATTTTGTCGATGAGTGTGGGTGTTTAACCTCTGAGAAATTCACGCGCACCCAAAAATTCAAAATTTGGAAAATAATTAGAAAATTAGAAAGTTTTCGAATTTTAATTATCACCATAAAATCCATATATCTAAATACAGTTTTTAATGCTCCTATAGTGTCATAGTGCACCTAAATTGTTATAGGAAATTAATAATACTATATCAAATCACATTAGAATTTTCTCATATAAAACCGCATGGTGTAGGAAATACAAAGAACAACGAAAAATATGGCGAACATAGAGCTTCAAGACAGATTGCTTCCAAAGTTTTTGAAACTAAATAAAAACCTCATTGCAGCGTTCTTGTAACTAATTGGCTATCTAAAATTATGGTGTTCGACCCGTTTTCTTCTGCTATCGTTGCAACTGTATACCAACCTCGTTGCAGCGTCCTTGTAACTAACTAATTTTCTTTACTCGAAAATTTCTTTACTTCTTTACAATGCTCGAACCTTGTTGTTTCTGTCATTGCAACTAAATAAACACCCCGCTGCAACGTCCTTGTAACAGTAACTTGAGGAATATATGTTAGTCACATCAAGGTTGCTATCTCGTTACTGGTTTTGTGGCAAATACAATAAAATAACATTTTTAAGATGTGCTACAAAAGGAAATGTTTTATTAACGTTAATTTAACTTAAACATATAACTTTTTTTTTGTAACTTTTATGAACAAAATTAAAACAGTTTTGTAACTGAGCCGAATGATTTGTTGCCAATCGCTAAGTTGGAACTGTAATAAACCGATATATGTGACTAAATTTGTTTTAAAAAACTGAATTACAACCGAATTGTAACATATTTATTTATGTTACAGATCGAAATCTGTGCTAGCTGGGAGACGTCGATGCACCTCCAACGTCTTCTTTATACCGCCATGGACAGCAGTACAATCATCATGATGCCTCTTGATCATTTCCAAAGTTAAAGGTTTCGGTAACCAGAGATTACACACAGGCAAATCATTTGGTATTTCATCAAATTTTGGCTCCACACGGATAAACAGCTTGCCATCCAATTGTTTCACCAAAGGAAAATCTTTGGGTGGCATTTAGTCTTTAGCTATCATCTTCATGTTCATCATCATGTCCGAAATGAGAAACCGATTTACAAAGTTAATTAATTAAAGATAATTTTATTAGTTTGTTTTACACAAAACATATGCGGTCGATGTCATATAGAATGTATACTCAAGGTTCAGCAGAAAAGTTAATTCAAGTATTTCATATTTGCAAAAATGTATCGTTACAATTAAATTGAATTGAATTTTAACTTCTCTCTATAACTTATTTTATGTTGACCATTGTGCTAACAATTATGAATCAGTTTTCGTTAATCACGAAATTGTGTGGCTTTTTCGCGAAGAAGGACATTTTCCCCGTAAAAGAGGACGGAGAAAATCGGACATTATTGCTCCAAAGGAGGACTGTTTACCCGAAAGGAGGACACGTGGCAACCCTATAACAGATAAATAAAACACAAATATAAGAGAATTTAATAAAATAAATTTTCTCTTGGAATCCTATTGCTTAAGAATTTTGTTCATTAGGTTAGTATAAGGCTTAGGTTAGTATATGTGATATATCAAGCTAACTCGTTTGTCAATAGCAAGGACAAGGACTAGAGTACGTGGCAGTTGTCACACTCAAAGAACAATAGTTGTCAAAAAGTTTACAAATCAACAATTAACTACACCCCTAACATATTCATATTCATGAATATATACAAAGTTCCAACTTCATTTCCAAATCTTGTTGAGTTAACGTGTTTTGCACCATATCCGCTTATTACAATACTTAAATTACTACAGAAGATTACTGTTTTACAAAGTTAATGGTCTAGGTTTTAAAAAGTAACTTGTGTGGGTTGAAATATCACATTCACAACACACCAATAAATCTTATTGTGTAGATTACAAAAGCCTCTGGAGCCTTACCTTACCTTTAGTGATGTACAAGAGTACACAAACCCTCAACAATAAAATTCTAAAACCAACGAATCAACAACAAAAAAATTCTCAAATTGTTCAGCATTCCAGCTAATTTCAAATTATTATTTATTTCTTCTCAATATGTAAATTTATTTTTATTAAAAAATTAAATTAATTTCTTTAACACTTTTTCTGTTTTTATTAATAAAAAAAATTTAATAATCAAATAAAATACAAGACAAATTTGTTGTTGCTGTAGTTTGTTGGTTTTCTTAATTTATTTATGAGACATGATCATCACACACAAAAATTATAAGAAAAAGAATAGTTGGTATAAAAAAACTTTAACTCTTAACAAGATTATAATATTATATACTTACTTATAGTATAGCAACAAGATAGACGAGATTCGTTTTCTAGATAAAATAAAACTTAAACTTTTTGTCTTATTGCTTTTGTTTATAATAATATATATTCCTGAATTTATATTTATTTCCATCCAAATTAAATTAATCTTTTTTTAATGATTTTAAATTGTTTTTTATTTGTTTAAGAAGTGGTTGTAGCGTTGATAGTGTAAAATATAAAATTATTTCTATATTTTAGGTTTTGCAAATATAAACGTAGTCACTGATTGGTTAAGAATTTAACCATAGCCAAGTTTAGCTTAAGCAATTAATAAACTATTCATAAAAGTTTAAAAAAGTATAAATAGATTGTTGCAGTGCAGTCAGTGGAGTACCGAGTGGTACAATGGAAGAAAAATTCGATCATTCGGGTGGCACAGTGATTATGCGGTCACGATAACATCAAATTTGGTTGTATCTTCAATTTGGTTGTTGTATCTTGAAATTTGTTTTTAAAGATAAGAAAATTGAATGTGAGCTGTTGTTGTGACAGGAAATATTCGATTGGCACAAAAGAGGTTGTAGTAACCGAATTTTTTTCTTTCAGTGTAGAATGTAAAACTCCTCGAATTTTCACACCGAAATTTTCGAGATAAGGTACACCTAGACGTTTTTATAACCTGAAAGCTATATGGTTTTGTGTAAACTGAAAGCTATATGTTTCTTTTTGTTCGTGTTTAAATGTCCGGCTCGTCATTAACGCCATCTCGTAATTGCTTTCGAGAATGTCATCAACGCCCCAAGCAGTGCAGAACACATCTCATATTTTTAATGATATAATCGTCTACTGAAAATTCAGTCGGAAAACTAATGTCTCTAAGGTGACATAAACATATATTACTGGTTTGTACGCGATGCTGTTGTTTTTTGGTCAACCATAATAACGCTAAATGCTACACGCTATAAGCTATCTGAAACCATGTAAAACCCACTTAGCTCGTCTTTGCCGTGGTTCAGTCAGGGGGTGTTGACCTATCCGTCGGTTGAAAATGCTGTGACTGTAATGGGGATTGATTACTTTGCTTTCCTTGGACGTCCTGTTGCTGGTGTATCAGATACTCCAAAACCTTCAATGCTGATTGCAATCGAGTACACGCGAAGCGCCGTCCCTCCTGCAAATCTTCTTGCTCCCCGAATCTGCTCGTTTTTATATAATGTCTCACTCGGTTCATTAAGCCCGTTAAAAATGTAATTACAACTGAATGTCTTAAGCTTTTAACCTCCCTAGCAATCATTATGCTTGCAGTCACTACCAAATCCGATTCACTTATCACGTCCCTTACGTGCCAGTTTAACAACGGGAACGCAAGACTAGTTGCGCACTCCCTCAACTCCTACACCCAATTTCCTCCACTGGTGTTCACCCCTCTTAGAAACACTCGACCGCCAATTCAGTGTCCTCACCAAAGAATGGATAATCAACTGGCAACACGACCGGCATTTTAATAAATAAACGGACGCGCAATATACAGCAAGAAAAAAGAAATAGATGGAGAGAAAAACCGAAATATCGTATAGCCAATACTTACAATACAACAATCTACAATTTTTACCTAAAAATATATTAATATTTTAATTAAATTTTATTACCACCAATAATGGTATTACAAACATTATTTATTTATTTTGGATTTTTGAGATCAATTAAACTCAAGTAAGTACGGAAGTAATTGGAATATTTTCAATTCAAAGGTATGGTTTGAAGTTTCTCAGAAAAAAACTACAATTCACATTTTACGTGTTTCGGATCGGATTCGAACCTACCCTCGTCAGTGCCCGGCTCGAATCTTTGGGCAGACACGCTATCGATTACGCCGTTGAGGCGATGACAATTTCAAAGTTGAAACTTATTATTTATTTACTTATTATTTATTTATTTATTTATGTAGAAAATAAAGAATTTTAGTTATTTATTTATTTATTATATATAAAAAATTATATTATTTATTTAAAAAAATTTTGTTTAATATAAGAAAAGCTTTTATTCATTCAATAATAAAGTTTAATTATTTAATAAAAAATTTCATTTATTTATTGTATAATTGTTAAAAGACATTAATTTATTTAAGTAAAAATATTTAATTATTCATATGAGATAACAAGAGATTTCCAAACACAAACCAGTCGGATGACAGATTAAAAGTATCTATAACACTAAAGATGAAAGTTATTTGAGCAAGAATCCCGCAATCGCAAACCACCTCCATGGCATGTAAGATCTGACTGGATTGACCCTTAACAGAGAAAACCAATACCTGTCAATATGTGACCCCTAACGAATAAATTCCACCGACCCAGATATTATTCCTCTACCTAAAATATAGATATTATTCAGATATTATTCCTCACTATAAAAACTAATGCCATTCCTGGACAGCGTTCTCGAGCGCCATACTCTAAGCCTCTAAGCCTCCATGGTCATAGTTACTATTGCAATTTAAAGAAAGGTAAGAAAAATGCATTAAAAATTGAATAGGGTGAAGCGCCAGCCAGAAAATAAAAATTGGGCTCGCACCTCACTTTATTAAAAAAGCCTGTGGTGTCGGAGAATAGCACTACTGGTGAGCACACTGGGTGCTATCGCAATAGTGACAACTCCTCTCCACCAAAAACTTCTCAGACATCAAGTGGGGAAACATATCCATAATAGGAAATAGGCGACCTATGAGTTATAACCTTCTATAAATGTTAAAGGTGAAGCCCCATGAGCAGAAGCTTCAGAAGTTGCTTTCTCATTGAGATGAGGAAGCGCTGTAGCAGCTTCTGCTCAGCTTCTTTCAACGTGCCCTTTTTTAGCGCATTAATCTTGGCCCAGTTTCATCTGACCATTTTTCATAGCGAAAGCTTCACTTCTATCTCTGTTGCATAAAGACAAACCATCCATCCATCAGCTATTACAATCACTTATTTATTTCCTCTCCACATCTTTTCACAATAAAAAAGCGTTAGCATAGTAAGAAATCAGTGAAACACGGTTTTGCAAAAAACATTCTCCTCAACATGCCAACGCGAAAGTCAAACAAAACCACAATTAATCAATTTTTGTCATTCAGTTGAACGATCCAGTTTCCGTATCATTGAAATAAAAAGAACAAACACAATAATAGATGGGATGACGTATTTGGCTTAGCATCACCAGCATAGGTTATGGAACTGGCTGTCCCACCCCCTGGTCCGCAACGATCAGCGAGTCAGAAGGACCGATTTCTGAGCCCTGTGGCTTACCCCTAAATCTCCTTTGCGACGTATCACAACGCCACAACCCTCATTTTATCAAAAATATTTATCAATCAAAACAAAATGCTATCAAAATAAAAAATGTATCAAAAATAAAAGGAATTTCAAATTCTTTACCAAAATATTCAAAAAACCAACAGGCTTTAGTTTTCTATAAAAAAAATCGTAATAAAAAACTGTTCCTGTTTCGGCGCCAATTGTTATACCGGAGCTTTTCACAACAATTATTGTATAACAAAATAAACTGTAACTACCTGATTGCAATCTCTTAAATTATTCAAAAATATATATTTTACATTATTAAAGTTCAAAATTTAAATATTAAATTCATATGAAAAAAAAAAGAAATATATGGAAAAAAAATTAATTTAAAAATTTACTTACAGCTTATAGACAACGCCATCTCCAGTCAATTCCTCGATTATTTTCAAACAATTTTTTGGTAATATAATCACTCTTTCAAACAATTTCTGCCCAATCCAATCCCTTTCGCAAACAATTCCCTTTTAATGTACTACCTCTCTCAAACAATTCTTTCCTTTTACACTCTTTTGGTATTCCTGGATGATTATTATTCGTTAAATAAAAGCATTGTTTGGCGTAACTCATATGATTAATTATCACTGAACTACGAGTGGTCCGCCAAATAGACTATATATATTTACGTTTAAAGTATCTTTTAATTGTTGAAATTAGTTACAAAAATTGTAAATTTATCATTACTAAACTACCACGATAAACATGGTTTGTCGACTTTTTGTATTCGCCATATTTTGGTGATGCTTTATGATATTTAATATCCTTTACAAATTTCACATTTAATAGGAACAATTGTATTCATGATTTGTCTTATGTGGACTTCATAGGAAAATCTACCTATTTTTAAGTTTTATTTTTATTCTTAAAGTTAACAGCAAGAGCCATACGCTAAATAAAATACTTCCCTTTTTTGTTTTTAACTATTGCTTTTTTTTTGCATGATTTTTGTATTTTTTATTTTTAAGTGCCTTTGTGCCTTTGTGTTTATAAACGGTTTTTTTTTCTCTTTACACGTGTGCGTATTTTATTTCATCCTTTCTACTTGTATTAAGTATTGTGGCTTCTTTGCATGTTGTTCGCTTCCGTCCTACTACACTACAACCGAGCCTTGTCTGTGACAAGGTGAATTCATAGTAGCGATATGAAATTATTCCAATCATGTATATATGTATGTATTTTTACACGTTGTGTATTTATACATGGATATTTATATGGTTGATAGGCTCTTGTTATGTAAATAAATATGACATAATTAGAGCTGGAAGTGTGAACAAGCGCTGTTAAGTCTGTTGTATAATTCATAAAATACACTTAAATTCATTATACACAAAAAATGTTCAGAAAAAAATTCAGCATATAATCTTTTTTAATTATTTAACATTTAAAAAGCAAAATTCACCAACAACTTTGAAAATGTCAAAAGTTAAACATGAAATCAATTTTTTCTTATTCAATTTTTTATTCTTTTAAATATTCAAACATTGATTTAACACTTAACTAGTGGTCAAAATCAATCTTCTGTAATTATAAACAAATATTACACATAGTATAACAGGCAATGGCGCCTTAAAAATTACTGTTTTGATTTAAATATCCAATATCCAGTTTTTAAATATCCAAAAAAAAATAACTACTTTTCGTTTTAATATCAAAGTTAATCTTCAATTGAATTCTGTTTTGTAACATCATGGAGGATATTAACTACGACATATATTTTTCTTTCTTTCTTCATTAGATTTGTTTCATACCAAATTCAATGTTTTAAAAACAGAAGCCGATTTTCAAGTTTAATTTGATTATTTTGTTTTAAACAAATGTGGTGGAGGCAATATAAAATGCATACTCGAGGGTTGATTCCATTATTTATAAAAATGTGTCGTTACACTATCACACGATATAGGCCAATATTTAATAGGCCAAATAAGAATAAAATAAGAGGTAAAAAGCAAAATTTGTTTTGAAAATCTGCAGGAACAAAACTAAATTGGAGTTGCCAATAATTCAGTTGTGGCATACTCCTTGATCATGTGACGCATCGTCTTCCTTAATGATTAAAGCCCACACAATGAGCTATTTGAAGGTACGTTTCTTCAAGCAAGCAATAACTTTATTTTTTATCTAAATACATTATTTGCTTCTATTAATTTCGTTTAATTAAGTTCGAGAAATACTCAATTAGAACGAACTATCGAAGATTTGAACTCTATATTGTTTTTGCTATACATTAACTATATCTATCGAAACATTATCCAACATTCTTATGTTACAATTTTTAAATCAAAGTAAAAAATGTTACTTGGGCGGGGTATGTTGGGCATGCTATCGTACCAGTAAAAATGCTCCTTAACGGTTCGATGGCCCAAGACCATAAAAGTGTTTCGAATTTATTTAAAGAGTGTTTTCAATCGGTCTATGTCAGCAAAGTGAACATTAACGATAGAACTGATACATACTTTCAACCATTTGTTTTGGAGAAGATAATAAGTGTAGATAAAATGATATCCGGCTTGCTAGACCTAAATCAAAACAGTCCTCACAAGACTTTTATTACTTTTAAATAAATGTGCTATTAGTTTGCCAAAACTATTATATTTCTACTTCAATAAATCTCTTTTTCGACACCCGTACTATAAAAATACACTTATATGGCCAAAATCCGTTTTATTATGATATTCATTTCGATACAGAATTTATTACGATACAGATTTTTAATCAATAGAAAGAAACGCATAGTTTTTCAATCAAACATGCTATGCATTTGACGTTTGTTGGAATTTTCGTATGGGAAAAAAATTGAACTTTGAAATTTGAAAATTGAAATTTTCGTTCTTTGTTAGTTACCGGGTGTAGAAAAAATAGCGTATTTCATGTAATGGTTATTAATACACTCAACACTCGCATATACCATACGAAACTAGCCTACGGCTCGTTTCGTATCCCGGTTAATGCTCGTGTATTAATAACCGTCATTACATGATCGTAGCATAATATACTATTATTCTGCTATTTTCCCGTTTCAATGGAAATTATTTTCTTTAACACCTAATCAATAATGAAAATTATAGAGCTCCTATAAGCCGATTGAAACAGCAAAAAGTTCGAGCACAATTTAACTTACAACTTGCTTTTTCTCTAAATTTGCTAATAAATTTCGTGCTACCTTATGTCAAAACTAGGTAGTAAAAAATTAAAGAAAAATATTCAAAAAAACTTGAAATATTTGAAAAATTTGTTTAAGAAACGCTTTTCTTTACTTCATTGTTATTCATACTGTAAAAAAATTTACTAAAAAGCAAAAAATAAAAATGATTCCAAAACTCAAATAAATTTTCTAAAAACCTCTGTAAAAAATTTAAAAATAAAAATAATTCCAAAACTCGAATAGATTTTCCAAAAAATTCAAAATCGAGAAAATCTGACACATTCGTTAAAGAAAAGCGTGGGACGCTAATCCTACAGGCAAAACATTGACGGAATTGCGACTACTACATCTTTACTATTTACTTTCTATCATTTTGTGACTAGATCACTAGAAGCATATCAAAGCATCGTTTAGGATCTAACGTTGTCAATTGCATGCGGTTTTTATATAAGAATTTTGAATTATATTTTTTTGTGTATGTTTTTCGAATACTTTCTTTCAACGATGTAGTGCAATGGTATAATTATTTTATTTTTCATTCATTTAGAATCACAATTGATAGTAGTCGCAATTCCGTCAATGTTTCGCGTGTAGGATTAGCGTCCCACGCTTTTCTTTAACGAATGTGTCAGATTTTCTCGATTTTGAATTTTTTGGAAAATCTATTTGAGATTTGGAATTATTTTTATATTTGTCGATAGACACATATTCCGATATAATTTCCGCATTTTCATTAGGACCTTCAGTATCTTCATTACTTGGGCCATGATTTGATAGTCGAATCAAATTACGTTCATCAAGGTGTGCATTTTCAACAATAACAACGTCTCGGTACAATGGGTTATCGGGATAAATTTCTGATAAATTTAGTTCTGGAAACAGTGTAGCCTAGAGTAGAATTTGCATTTTCTAAGCGTTCCGTTACTACTATAATATCAGCATCCAAGGTTGATCGAGGTAGAAACGTAGGAAGTTTTGAAAAGACGTCAAAAATGTCCAAGGCAAAAAGGATTGCTTGACCTTTAAATCCGTACTGCCCGTACAATCCAAATAACTTGATAATTTTGAGAAAAGGGTGAATCCGAGACAAAAGACGTTGTTCAGCTTGAGAAAGTGCCTGAATTTCTGGTAGAATTTCGCCGGGGTGTAAATGGTTCCAGTAAGCTTTAGCAGGTGGAGTTGTTTTGTTACTTCTTAAGTGTGACTTGCAGCGGTGAAAAACTGTAAGGCGAACTTTATTTTTTAATTCAGGCGGCATCCAATCTGGAGGTCGGATTGGAATCTGGTAGTTTGACACTTGCTTGGGGTAGCACTGCTTCGTAAAAATATCACATAATTTGTCTGCAAAAGTGTTAACTTCACTTCAGCCTCAAAATCGTCGTAACAACAATTTTGAGCTGTGGTAGTAAGCTGATTTCTTCCTTCATCTGGCTTTTCTTCTTGACGTTCTGCTTCTTTACGTGCGCGTCGGCGTTGATACCCGTTTAAATTTGATAACATACAAATGTTGGCCGAAATCGGCAAAAATTTTGAAATTAATTGTGTATTTATCGAGAAAATACCTAATTTATGAACGTAAAATGCATAATTCTGTATAGTTTATCTATCCATCTTTATGTTGTGCAAATTTCAAGTCGCTACGTTAAGTAGATCGAGAGAATTTGAATATTTCCGATGAAAATCGATTTTTTTTATTTAAACAACGAATAAACAATGAAAATTGTTAGTTAATATGATATTCGTGTATTGTCATCGGATATACGTATGCCTGCAAAGTTTCATTCATTTTCATTGAATATAAGGCAGTCAAATTAACGTTACAAGATTTGATCCAATAGTGTGAAGTACAGAAAAGCGTTTAATAAGCACAAAATAATTTTTATTTATTAAACTAACGATTACCGAAATTTAAGGAAGTTTTCAATGTTTCAAATGAGTTGTTAAAAACTCCGGAAAAATTGCTCTTGATTTATCTGAATTTATTTTGATAACATTTTGCGCAGAATATAAACTGCTTCTTCTTCTTCTTTTATACTCTTGCTTTTTGTGCGGTCACGCTGAATAAGTTTGCCGCTTTTTCTAGAAGAAGGACTGTGATCTTTTTGGTGTTGTTATTCTACAATGATATCAGTGGCCCAAGCGTTAAAGCTTTCAACGATCGTAATGGGTGTCTTTCTTCTTGCGTTGCGTCCTGCGTGTAACTGAACATTTGAAGTAATGTATCGGCTCTCGAAATTCTTACTAGTTTTAAAAATATACAACCCACGCACTGGATATATCTTTGTGCAGACCGTAAAGTCTGTCTTTAAATAGTGCTTTTGCTTACTAATTAATGATCGAATTCAGATCAGAATTTTGGTATCACGCTTAGTTTATCGAATTCAGAAAACGGTCGATTCGGCGTAAGATAGAAAAAAGTCACACTATGATAGATTCGTTGCATGTGGCTGTCGATATGAAGACACACTCGTTACAACGGCACAAACTTTAATGTTACAAACGACCAAAAACAAAACAAACCAAAAATATAATCAAAACTATAATACAGCAAATTTTATTTCAAGACTCAAGAGCCTTGCAGGGACGATTAAATCTAATAAATTGATAAAGATAAATGCTCACAATATTTATGTGTATAGAAAACATCCATAATTCATTTAACACGCTCACTCCTTTCAATTTTTATTCAGGCCACCTTCAACATATTATACGGCATACCACACACCAAAACAATCGGTAACACGATGATAATGTTTTTTTTTTTTTTTTTTTTTTTTTTTTTTTTTTAATAAAATGTGTTGTGTAATAGGGTTTAGAATATGTGTCACAACAACACATAAATACCTTTTAAGACCTAGGTCTAGACCTGGGTCCCACAACAACTGGCGTTCTGAGGTGTAGATTAACGCTTTTTTTAAACATCTGTGGGTTGAAGCCACCTGAGACTAAGTGTTCCGGCAAACTATTCCATTTGTACGCAGTTCGGACAAAGAAGTCTCTCTGCGATCTGCCAGTATGACAGCGCGGGATCTTTACCGTTTCACTGGTTGCGGCAGCCGATTGCCGAGTGGAACGGGGGTAAGAATAAGTTTGAGGCATGATGCCGCTGATTTCATCTGAGCACTGCTGATGACGATATTTGTAAAAAACAACGAGGTCAGCAACAGTGCGACGATGTTGTAGGGAATCAAGTTGTGATGTCAAAGTTCGATCACCTACAATTCGTATAGCTCGCTTTTGAACAGAGTCCAAGAGGGCCAAGATGGAAACAGAGGCAGCACCCCAAACTTGACAGCAGTACTCCATACAGGGACGAATATAGGACTTATAAACATGGAGCAATTGGTATGGAGTGAAAAATTTTTTGCATCTATTTAGGAGGCCGAGTTTTTTAGACGCGCTTTTTGCCATCGCCATTACATGATCGTTCCAGAGTAGGTCATTTGAAACTGTGACACCCAATAAACGAATGTTTTTACATTCACCTATTGGTTCATCACACATACTAAATAAAATATCTTTGGGGAACTCGGTCTTTAATCTGGAAACAATCAACAGCTGTGTTTTGGTGGAGTTGAAATTGACAAGGTTTTGGTCACCCCAGTCGGCGACTTTATTCAGGTCTTTGTTCACGTTTATGGCAGCGTCTCTCCGGGCAGGATTAATTCGTTCGTGCATTTTACCTTTTGAAGGAAGGGGCTCGAACGACTTGTGCAGAGTACTATCATCTGCAAAACTATTTATTGGGTTGCTGGTGATTTTCAACAATTCGTTGATATAAATCAAAAATAGGGTTGGGGACAATACTGAGCCTTGGGGTACACCAGCGTTAATTAGTTTAGACTCAGAAGAATATCCGTCTAAGGTTACCGAAATGTATCGGCCGGATAGAAAATTTTGAATCAGCTTCACAACATTGGGATGAAAACCGTACGCAACGAGCTTGTTGATTAAGTTGGCATGCCAGACTCGATCGAATGCCTTGGAGATGTCTAAAGCGATAACGTATGTTTCACCACCTTTATCAAGTATGCTGTTCCAACAATGCGCTACATAGTTTAATAGATCGGTAGTTGATCTTTTGTTTCGAAAACCGTATTGGCTGTCGGATATTAAATGATTTTCTTCCAGAAATTTTGAAATATGTGTATTAATATAATGCTCATAGACTTTGGATAGGACCGATAGTAAAGCTATTGGCCTATAATTTGAGATATCGGATTTTGGTCCCTTTTTGGGGACGGGCTGGACATTTGCCAACTTCCAGCACGAGGGAAATATACCAGATTTGTAGGATTGGTAGAATATTTTAGTTAAAGTTGGTGCAAGTTCTTTGGAAAAGGTTTTTAAAATAATGGGTGGAATATTGTCCATTCCTGATGCTTTGTTGATGTTTAACCCCTTTAAAAGTTTAGCGACTATTTTGGGTTTGAAGTGAAGTTCATTCATATTAACTCCTGAAGACTGGATTTGGGGTATTTCTTTAGGAGTTTCCAAAACAGTGGAGTTCAGAGCAAAGCGTTCAGCGAACAAGTTAGCTTTTCTTGCGGGATCATTGACGATTAAATCACCATCAATAATAGGGGGAATAGAAAATTTTGTACCAGAATTTAAAGAATTAATGGCACTGTAGAAACTCTTGTCAGAAACAGACATAGACGTAAGTTTTGAGGCTTTCGCTCTGTCAATTTCGGATTTTTCGTTTGAGATAATCTGATTAGATATTTTGTTGGCCTTTAGATATTGGGATCGATTAGTGGGAGTTTTGTTATGAATCCAAATATTAAATGATCTACGTTTGTTTCTAAGTGCCGTTTTGGCAGCTTTCGAATACAAGTATTTTTGTTTGGGTTTTACTATGGAGAAAGGGACAAATTTATTGATAGCAAATTGGATGGTTTCTGTAAAGTTTTGAGCAGAAACATTTACATTGTCAGTGTAAAAACAATGACGGTCGAAAGGGAAACCATGGAAAAAATTTTGAAGACCACTCTTATCCATTTTTGAGTAGTGAAATATTTTACGGGGTTTGGGAGCTGTAGTTTTAAGTAAATCAGTTTTGATAACTGATGAGATTAAATAATGATCAGAATTTCCAATACTACCTTTCGCAACATCGACACTCGTAATATCTGGCATTGTGGTAAGATAGAGATCTAGTAGAAAACTATTATCACCGCCATTACGGGGAGTGAAAGTCGGGCTTTTTACAATTTGGAATAGGCCCTGAGATGCGGCAAAAATTTCTGCCAGTTTTCCACTATTTTCAACATCGTCGGTCGATTTGGAGAATTCCAACCATGATTTGTTGTGGACGTTGAAGTCACCGGTATCGATAGCTTCACAATTAGGGGACTTTGCTCTAATCTCGTCCATAATTTTTGTCAGTATATTAAAAAAGTTTGGGTTACGTTTGTTGGGGGACCGGTATAAAGCTATTGTAAAAAAAGTCATTTCTGGAAGACAAATCTTTAAAACCATTGTATTGAAGCCGTCACCGTGTAGTTCAAAATTTGGAAAGCGCGTGTACGCAACACTCTCATGAATGAATGCGCATACGCCCTGATGGAGTTTGAAAGCTGATTCGAGCCTATATTTGGAATTAAGCGATTCTATAAAGAGAAAATTTTCAGAAACTTGTGTTTCTGTAAGGAATAGAATGTTCGGTTTGTCGTGCTCAAGATGATGTTGCACGTGGTCATGGTTAGCGTTCAATCCGCAGATGTTTTGAACATGGATTTTAAAATTTTTTATTGATTCATATATGTTTTGTCCCTGCAAATTCCGTGGACATGCCGCTTTATGGGCGGGTGGATTGCGCAAATTTGCTTTACCACTTGCAGACTTATTTTTTTTCGGTTGTACTGCCATATATATATCAAAATGTTTATTTTATTTTTTTGTGTTTTATTTTAAAATGCATAACTAAGTAAAAAATCCTATCATACTACAAAATATGACATATGCCAATATTTCATGATAAGATGAAGAAATAATAACAAAATAATAAGTGAAAAACAAATTGTGAGAAATTTGCAGAAAACAAAACAAAACTAAATGCCAATAATCCAGCTGATGCAGCGCACCCCAGACGCACCGCCCACCACTTCAATCGAGGCACAAAGCCCACACATAACTACGTGTTGGTTCGATTCCTCGGAAGAGCTAATGAGCGGTACCGCTACGGAACGCTGCCCAGCTAAGACTGGAAGTGCTGCCGTTGACTAATTAAAGTTCGTCCGCCAGCACCCTAAGATATCATCTTGGCTAATGACATCTCCTGCCATTGCCAGTGGTATGTGATATCTCACGCTAACTCATATGTCAATGGCAGGGACTGGAGTACGCAGGGTAGTCAGACCCGTAGATCAACATTGATCATAATCGATCAAAATCGATCCCTCCTGCGGCAATGTTAAGCCTTAAAAAGTATAAATACACAACAATCAAAATTGTTATCATGGCAACCAATCAGATATATTTACAAATTAAATAAATATACAAATATCAAAATCTGGATTGCAAATAAAAAGAAAAAGTTTCTGTTTTATCCAAAATGTGGTTGTTATTATTAATCCACTTACTTTTTTATTGTTGTATTTTACTTCATATAATTTACAATCACATATAACTCCTACGTTTTATCGTTATGTAAATATTACATTTCTTGCTGATTTTTTGCAATTTAAACTTTTGATTTTGATTTTTAAGAGATCATTATTTTTTAAGAAAATTGTGACAAAATGTTTTTAATTAAATTTTTTTCGATTATTCGTTTAGTGTTTTAAGGTAGTGGTGTAGCGTAGCTGACTATGCTAATTCCTATCCATTGTATTTGGTAACGAAGAAGTTAAAGAAGTCGAAGAAAGAAAGGCTTTTCGATCTACAGAGAGAATCTTGGCCGTTTCGACACAGAAATATCGACAGTGCAAGAGTTTTGTTTATTTCAAAACAAGTAAACATTTCTACAGCTGTTGAACAACAGGAAAACAATATTACTGTCTAAAATATTCTTCCAATAACTTTAAAAACTCCAACGGTTGATTGTAGAAATTTCCAGTATGATGCACCGTCCAAAATAATACACAACATTTCTCTTAAATAGCACTTAAGACTCTATTTACAATTAAAAAAATAACTTAATTTACACGGTTCTATGTTCACGATACAGTGTTTCGTTTACAATTAAATCCACTGAACATAATCACATTCCATTTAAACTGTTTACACTATCGCAGTCTAACCTGAAAAAAAATTTTCGTTCTGCAAAAGGAATTCCTTATAGACTTATAACTTTTCTTAATTTCTCGATTATTCGAGAGGTCAATTTCTTTACAAAGAAAAAACAATTTTGTTTTGTATTTCGTTACGATTATATGGAATCGTAACAATATTTTTCTAAAAATACATGTTGTCTAAATATATTTATGAATTGTTTTTAGTCCAAAACAATTTTACTTGTAATTTTCGAAAGCACCGTTTTCGACATATTTTCAAAAATGTGAACATTTTGTCCTGTCCCTCCTTCTTACCATCGAACATTACAAAAGACAAAAATATGAAGGAGCTGAAATCTCACAGCTCTGAGATATCAAGATTTCGGTCTGGGTTAAGGATTTTGATAAAGTTTTCGGCAAAAAACTTTTATGAGGTAATGGTTTTTAGTTTTGGGCAGCGATGTATATCAAACATAACTCTTTGTTGAAGTACAAGTATTTTTTATCACTGTTTAGAAATTTATTACAAAACTAACACGATATATTAATACGTTGCCGGAACATTATAACATATCATAAATTAATATAACTTAGTGAAAAGATGATACACCCAGCAAACTACTCAAAAACCTATTATGCTCCATGTATTATACTTTGCAATGGCCCTGATTCAAAGCCACGTATTACTACTCGGACCTTTCTACGCACAAAAAAAAATTACATTATTAAACCGGAATAACTCTGGCACCCCCCCCCGACGAATTCAAATTTGGGAAATCTCTTACGTTTTACAAATTTAGCCTATCATTCCAAAGGAAAAACAAATAATTAAGCAAAAATTAATAAAGTTAATGAAAATACCTTAAATTAACTGTTGATTGGTGGACACTTCCAGTATGATGTCCTATTTCCAAAGTTTAATTTCCAAAACTCAGCAGCATCTGATTTTGTTATACGAAATTGATCACCAGCAAAAAATCCCTTTGGAAATATAGCTTTTAATTCACTTAACATATGTGAAAAAACCAGACTTAATTTTGCTAACTTTCTTCGATAGTGAGAATTTTCATCAACATCTTTTCCTTACCTTCCTTAAATAGTTTTATAGCTTGTTTACATTTTCTCATTAAATTATTTATGAATATATTAAAATGTTCATTTGTGTGTAATATATGCATTTGATCTTCATTTTTTTAGAATAAATCAAACGTAATCTTTGATATGTATCGCTTTATTATTTTATTTTTAATTCTAGACACTTATAATTAAAAATACACTATTCAAACTTTCATAAAACATTTTTTTGTGTTTAAAAATAGCATTACAAAAATTTGTTTTTGATATAATTATCAATGAACTTATTTTTTCTAAACATGATTGCATGAACAAACTTTGACTAGATGTCATCTTTTGAAAAATCAAAACCGGAATGAATTTTTATTATAACCAATTTTAAACATCGAAAAATAATGAATCAACAAAAAAATGTGATTTTTCTTTGACATCTTCTAATGTCATCGTGTAATACTAAAGATTAAACAAAATTGAGTAACGACATCTGTTCGTTAGAATTGAAATAAAATTGGGTACGTTCGTTTGTTTTTATAATTGTTATTCGAAGTTGAACTGACCGTTGGAAAATTTGAAATTATTATTAATGTAAAAATGAACCGAAACTATGGAAATAAACTTTTATTGAATTAGAAAAAGAAGATGAATTGATTTTATTATTGTTTAGGTGAATATAGCGGACGTTACACCATGAATTCAAGGTAAAAACCAAGATATTTACCCTTGAAATCACAAAAACGTCGTCACCCCCTCTACGTCAAAAACCATCGAACTACTTCCCACAACTAATCTATATCTGGGATTGAGTTATCAATGGTAACCAACATCAGGGTCGATGATCAATCTCAACACTCATGAAGGTCCTAGGAACTATCAGTGAGCGCTGAAACAGACCATCCATCCATCTAACGTCAGCACCAGTGAACCCTCGATACAACCAGTAAAATATGACACTGAAGATGTGAACCCCAGAGACGACAACCAGGCAAAGGAACTACCCTACCTAACGAAAAGACATCATTCCCTGATGTCTTTCGCGTGATGTACTCCAAGATTTTTACCGCTCATATCTATGCACTCATAAAGTACATTTCCAATCTTAGTCTTAATCATTGCAGGTAAGAACTTTGGAGCCAATTTTGCCGAGAATTTTTTTGTAGCGTCACTCAAATGATGTTGCCGTACAAACACACGTTGTTGTGGTTGAAAAGTCCGTAGTTTAGATCGCAGGTTGTACTGATGTTGCGATTTCTTGAAAGCTGCTTTTAAATTTTGTTGAACCCGGTTCCGAAGCAGAGTCAAATGATCAGAGCGTTCTAATTCCTCACCAGCATCTTCACCAAGCTGGTGTAGTGATCTCAACAATTGGTAAGTATTTCCATCCGATATTGGATGTTGACCAAATAATAGATAGTACGGTGAGTACTTGGTAGCAGAATGTACTGCAGTCCGCAGTGCATATGCGATTTCACCAACTTGTGAATCCCACTTGGTATGTTGACCCTTTATGAACGCTCGAATTGCTGCTAGAACTGACCTATTGACCCGCTCTGACGCGTTGCTTTGAGGACTATAGACACCGGTCCTAATGTGTTTAATGCCGAAATCTGACAAAAGACTTTGAAAGTTCCTACTAGTGAACTGTTTGCCATTGTCACTGTGCAGAAACTCTGGTACCCCATATGTAAGAAACACTTCGCTCTTTAAAAAAGCATTCACCTTCGGTGAAGTTGCGTTTCTAAGTGGTTTCAGTAGTACAAACTTCGTAGCATGATCCAGAACTATCAATAACACCGTATTCCCAAGTGTAGAACGAGGGTACGGTCCCAAAAAATCTATATAGACACTCTGCCATGGACGTGCTGTTTCGAATTGATATTGCATCGGAGGACGCAATATCTGATTCGTGGCTTTTGTTTGTTTACATGTGTCGCAGGACACAACATAGTTGTGTACCTGCGACGCCATGCCCGGCCAATAATAAAGACGTCGAAGCAATTCTAAAGTCTTTTTAACACCCCCATGAGCAGCAGCACTATCATCATGATGTTTCTGAATCATGTTGGAAGTCATCGGTTTTGGTACCCAGAGTTTCCACACAGGAACATCGTTGTGTATTGCATCAGGTCTTGGCTCAATACGTATGTATAGCTTATCATCCACGACTTTGACTGAAGGAAAGTCCTTTGGTGATGATTGAACTTTAGCTATCATATCCGTATATTCGTTGTGCCGATAACCTTCATTGTCGATTTTAATGTCGTTAATGTGATGTGCTAATGCTTCCGTCAATTCCTCGTGTGTATCGTCATAAAGACGAGATAGAGCATCAGGGACTATATTTTGGGTACCTTTCTGGTGGACAATGGTAAAATCCATATGTTGGAGTTTTAGGCTCCACCTAGCCAGACGACCACTCAAGTCTTTCTGTGACATAAGCCACTTCAGACTTGAGTGATCAGTCACAATTGTGAATCGGTGACCTTCAACATAGCCCCTGAATTTCTTCACACTAAGAATTGCCGCAAGACATTCGAGCTCAGAAACTGAATAATTCCTTTGAGCTCTATTTAATTTCTTCGACATGAAGGCTATCGGACACTCTTGTCCGTCAGTATCAACCTGATACAACACACTACCTACCCCTGTCAGACTTGCATCGCATCTAATAAAGAACTCTTTATTATAGTCAGGGTTTACTAATACCGGTGCTGTAGTCAGCAATCGTTTTAAATTTTCGAAAGCAGCTTGCGCTTCCAATGTCCATTTCAATTTTCCCGAACTCTTCTTTAATAAATCTGTAATTGGTGATACCACGCTTGCATAACTTGGTATGAAACGTTGGTACCAACCAGCCATTCCCAATAGTCTACGTATTTGTTTCACTGTTGACGGAGCTGGATACTCAGCAACAGCTCTTACTTTGTCAGGGTCTGTTCGAAGACCATCTTCACCAACCAAAAATCCCAAGTATTTCACCTCTCTCAGAACAAATTTACTTTTCTTGAGGTTTATTGTTAACCCAGCCGCTCTTAACAATGAAGAGACTTTGGACAGCAATTCCATATGTTCCTGGAACGTGGAAGAGACTACCAATAGATCATCTAAATAAACAAAGACATTTTCGTGATATTGATGTGGTATCACTTTGTGCATTAGCCGACACATTGTCTGGGGAGCATTGCACAATCCAAAGGGCATAACCCGGAATTGATACAATGGACGACCAGGCACTGTGAAGGCTGTCTTGTCTCTAGATGCTTCTGCCAGAGGAATCTGCCAGAAAGCATCTTTGAGATCAATACTTGAAATGTACTTTGTGCTATTTAGACGACCTAGTAAGCCATCAATCAAGGGAAGTGGGTAAGCGTCCTTTTTCGTTAGTGAATTGACACGACGGCTATCAATACATAATCTGTTTTTACCAGATTCTTTTTGTACCAGGACCACTGGCGAGCACCATGAACTGTTCGACTCTTCGATCACGCCCATTTGAAGCATTCGGTCAAGTTCGGCATAAACCTTTAGTTGAACAGCCGGCGATGTGGGATAATGCCTCTGTTTAACAGGTGCATTATCACCAACATCGATGACATGTTCAACCAACGAAGTCTTTCCGAGCCCAGACACTTCAAATGACGGGAAAGAATCCTTGATCATATCCAGTTCATGTTGCTGATCAGTGGTGAGGTTGTGTGTATTTAAAGTTATTGGCTCTGTACGAGTCAGTTCACTAACAAAAGAAGGAACAATACCGAATTTCTCCCAGAAATCTATGCCCAGGTAGAGCTCTTCTCGTAATCCAGGGACTATATGGAACCGCATTGGTTTAGTGGAGCCATTCACAGTTATTGGAATTTCTATGTAACCCAAAATTTTATTTGCAGTACCATCCGCCGTACGAATACACGAAGTGTATTTACGGTAGGCTGTACCTGATGATTCCAATAATTCCAAGCTATTTCTTCCAAGTATTGTGATTGACGCTCCACTATCCAATAGTCCTGAAATATGTTTGTCCAAAATTCTTATTGTCAATCGCGGCCGAGGATCCTTTGTTTCTGAAAGGATAGATGAAATACATGCTTTACGAAATAATTTCCTCATCCTCCAATATCTGATGTTACGTTCCAGACGTCTAAAATACGTGCGATGTAATGATGGGAAATTAAATGTATTCGATGATTTTATTCGGGTTTCTTGAGTAGTGGAAGATCGTCCTGCGTTCCTACATCTCTCGTCGCTTTCTTCGGGCTGTTTTGAATCCATCGTTTCAATATATCCATCTCGATCTAGTTCCACATCCACCTCATAATCATCCATCTGCTGTAGCTCGCTAGTTCTTAAATTTGATGTTCTGGTCGGAACTGGTGTGGACCACAAACGTTCAAACTTCTGACATAAAGTCCGAAGTTCATCAATTGAATGTATGGTAGCAGCTAGAGTAGCGTTTTTGAGCTCCACACTCAGTCCCTCCCGAGCAATCTCTAGCATTTCACCATCAGCAAATGGACGTACTAAGCGACGGTTCAACGAACCAATCTCCACTAGGTACTCATACACGCTCTCCTTTGACTTTTGTTTGCGGTTCAGAAGAACGCGCAAGATCGCCTTATCATCAGTGAGCGTACCGAAGGTTTGTAGGAGTCCCTCCCTTAGCACTGGGTAAGTCACCACCTGATATTCATGAGTTAAATTCAAATAGTATCTATCGGCCGCTGCTTTCAAATACCGTGGTATGATAGACCTAAGGTCGTCCCATGACACACGGTCTCTTCTGGCAGCCGCCTCCACTCTATGAATAAACTCATGAACATCAGGAGAGTGACCATCCCCTGTGAAGGTTGGAACCCAATTTGAGTCATAACGACTCAAATTGTTCCCACGAACCCCTCGGTACTCCACTGGTGCTAACGCTGGAGCCGCGTCACGCCATACCTGAGGAGGTTGGTTGTATGGTGGTGGTGCTGTTAGTGGAGCTGGTGGATATATTGGTGGTAGTTGTACCTGTGGTACTGATGGATAATTTAATTGTGGTTGTGGTTGTACCAATGCTGGATTGTTATGTGTGTGTTCAGATTGGAGTGATGGACCCAATTGTAGTATTGCAAAGTCCTCTGCTCTCAGACCCGATTGCTGGAAATAAGCCGGTGGTAACTGATCTGACCGTCTCTGTTGTTGCTGGTTTGGACGATTCAGACTATGTATTGTTTCCAATATTGGCCGTACTGGGATCGGTGTGGATCTCTCATCTGGTTGAAAAGCAGGTGAAGCAGATGGAGCAGATGATACTCCTGGTTTACTCTGCATAATTGGACGTGTTGATAATGATCCTATTATACTCCAAGCGCGTGACAATTGTGAGATAGCGTAGGTGCGGGCTTCTTGCAAGTCATTGCGAGGACCCAACCTATTCATCCTACCCGTATAATGTAACACTCGATTCGCCAAACCATCCAAGAGGGTCTGATCAATCGGTGACTGAAGTCGTCGTACTTGATTTAAAATAAGTTGTGCTGCCTGCACCACCATTCTCCTGCACCACGAGATTCCTCTATCAAATCTCTCGCATGAGACACTGTTATTGGAACTGACCCATGATCTCCATGGTTTCGCAGTTCCTCTGCCCAATCGGCCCCCCCGAAGTTCACACCCCGAACCAAACATTCGACCAGCAGTTCGCTGGGTTCCAGACCATAGAACGGATGGTCAACGTCTATTTGGTTTGACATTTTGATGGTAAAACCCGTAAAATTATTAACTCGCAAACGACAACAATGTAAAAACCAATTCCCCAAAAAAAATGTAGTTAGTACGATGGAAAAAAAAATGAAAAACGCAGAAACGGAAAAAAACAACGAACGCCCAATTCAAAAAAAACCACAAAAATTATTGTAAAAACCAAATTTACTAAAAGAACGAACGAACTTATGGTTGTTCTCAATGTTGCTTCACCTTTCACAAAAATTCCTAAAATATTGTATATGTAAAATATAATTTATTTATTAAATTTCAGATATGCTGAAATTCAGAATGATAAGTACCTAAAACTATTTATTGACGATAGCACCCCTAGGGGAAAATATTTATTTATTTAAATTTAAAAATAAAAATATTTAAAAAAAATGCTTATTTATTGGATGCACCGTCTTACCTTCAGAATATTTATTTATTTTTTTAAAAAAAATAAAAAATATTTATTTATATCTTGATGTGTTTGCTTATTTAAGAAAAAATTGTATTTACTTAAAATTATTTTCCTAAAATTTAATTTATGTAATAAAAATTTTTATTTATTTATTCTCAAAAATTTATTGTTTTGATTTAATTTATTTTTTTATTTAATATATAGATAAGAGATTCCCAAATTCAGATTCGTCTGGAGACAACATAAAAGTAAGTATGGTTACAATATCCATTTTATTTAGTATTTGAATTATCGCGTTCGCGAGCCCACTCCAACAATGCATGTGAGAACCGACTAGAAAAGCCCCTAACGACCAGATTCTACAGAACAGTTTCTCCCCAACCTAACAAAAACAATCGCAACTGTCACGATTAGACCCTAGGCCCATTTCTACTGACCCAGCTGCGGTTGTTCTACCTAAAAATAAATTATCATTAAACTAATGCCATAGTCGAAGAACGCTCCCGAACACCAGACTTCAAATCCCAAACTCCATGAAAATTGTCTATTGCAAGCTAAATGTAAAAGTGGAAAAAATTTTGAAGTTGTGTGAGGTGAAGCCTCGATCCTGATAAAAAAATAGATTGGTTCTCCTCTTCATTTCGTTAAAGAAGCTTCTGTGCAGGGAATGGTACTACTGGTTTGTACCTAAGTACAAACACAGCAGTAGTCATTCCCTTATCACCAGAAAACTCCTTCTGAAACGAAGAGAAGAGACCAATGAACTTCGATCGCATGTCCATAATGGACAGAGGCGATCTAAGAACATAATTATGTTAAGGGGATAAGCCCCATGGATGGCTTGTTAGGCCTACCGCTGAGAAAAAGATTTAATTATTACACACTTGTAATCATTATACAACAACAAAAAAAATTAACAACCAAAAAACATTCAATTAATTCTAACTCCCCCCCTTTTACATCTACAAACGCTCAACTGCAGTGGAATGTACAATGTTTTCATCGCGAATTAAAAAGTAGTTCGAATCTACCACAACCAACACAAAATTTTCACCAATTATAACCTTTAGTGGTAAAGAAATTAAAATCATGTATGTATTACACGCAGGCCAATATGCATCGTTAAAACGAGCATCAGATTCGAGATCTAATTATTGGCTACACACAAAAAGTTCAAATGGCTAAATCGTTTCATCGGTTTGGTTTCTCAATTTCATCTCACCAAGAGATAAAATACTTCGATATTGTAACATAATATCCTACTCAGACCACTACAACCGCTACCTATATACAAAAATATGAACAAATATGTACAATTATACAACAATTAACCTACTATATACAACTATTTACAATTAAAACTACAATAGTACCACCAAAAAAAGTTCATTAAAAAAAATGTGGACCCAAATCGGTTTTTTTTTCCAAATACTAAAAATAAAAATTTTCAAAGATGCACACAATTCCTAGGGGCCTCTTGCGGTCCCAACCACCGTCGAGGGTTCTCTTCCCTGTGGTTGGACTCGAAGATAGCGTTCTCCTCAGCCAATGTCTCCGCATAAGCGTGCATGACTGAAGAGAACTCCACCTCCTCGACCAACCACACCGCCTTCTGTTCCTTCCTCCTGCTCTTTTTCTCTCTCCACCTTCTCCTGTCCCTCTCCAGCCTCCTTAGCCGATATCTCTCTCGCGTATCCATCACTTCATTCGCTATCTCCTTTATCAATTCATCAATCATCTCTTCACACTGCTCATTCATTATATCATTCATCCATTCCACAAACGTTGCCTTTCTCCTCTCATTCATCTCATTCACTCCCTCCACTCCATCCACCAAGTCATTCACTTCCTCAGCTACCACTTCTCCTACCAACTCCTCATTCACAATCTCACTTATTATTACATCCAACATCTCATCATACTGCTCATTTGCTATGTCATCCATCAATTCTAAATATATTTGATTCCTTTTCTCATTCAATTCTGCATTCATTTCTTCCTGTTCCCTCTCATTCACCACATTCATCACTTGTCTTATAATTTCTTTCATAACGTCATCCACCTCGTTCACACCCGGCTTGACCGCTGCCTGACCCAACTCTCCTGGCCCCGGCCGACGCTTGCTCCTAAACGAGCCATAATTCTTAATTGTGAGCATTTTTAAAAAAAAAATTGAAACAAATTCCAAAAATTCAATCAACACAAAAACAAATGCAAAAGCGAAAACAGTTTTACACTTAAAAACCAAAACTGGCTTTATCAAAAAAAATATTCAACAATATTAAAAATGCAAAAAAAACCTAAATCTGGTTTTACACATAAGCAAAATAATCAAAAAGAAAAACCTTAAACTGGTTTTCCCGATTTAATATTATTTTGCGCCAAAAATTTTGTATATAACAATTATACTTAACAAGAAACTGGTTTTATTAACCCGAATTGATAATTTGCGCCTAAAATAGCTCCTGTCGACCAAAAATTACTACAAAGCCCCAAGGTCTTTAGTTTCGGCCCATGTATTATGCTCCATGTATTATACATTGCAATGGCCCTGATTCAAAGCCACGTATTACTACTCGGACCTTTCTACGCACAAAAAAAAATTACATTATTAAACCGGAATAACTCTGGCACCCCCCCCGACGAATTCAAATTTGGGAAATCTCTTACGTTTTACAAATTTAGCCTATCATTCCAAAGGAAAAACAAATAATTAAGCAAAAATTAATAAAGTTAATGAAAATACCTTAAATTAACTGTTGATTGGTGGACACTTCCAGTATGATGTCCTATTTCCAAAGTTTAATTTCCAAAACTCAGCAGCATCTGATTTTGTTATACGAAATTGATCACCAGCAAAAAATCCCTTTGGAAATATAGCTTTTAATTCACTTAACATATGTGAAAAAACCAGACTTAATTTTGCTAACTTTCTTCGATAGTGAGAATTTTCATCAACATCTTTTCTTTACCTTCCTTAAATAGTTTTATAGCTTGTTTACATTTTCTCATTAAATTATTTATGAATATATTAAAATGTTCATTTGTGTGTAATATATGCATTTGATCTTCATTTTTTTAGAATAAATCAAACGTAATCTTTGATATGTATCGCTTTATTATTTTATTTTTAATTCTAGACACTTATAATTAAAAATACACTATTCAAACTTTCATAAAACATTTTTTTGTGTTTAAAAATAGCATTACAAAAATTTGTTTTTGATATAATTATCAATGAACTTATTTTTTCTAAACATGATTGCATGAACAAACTTTGACTAGATGTCATCTTTTGAAAAATCAAAACCGGAATGAATTTTTATTATAACCAATTTTAAACATCGAAAAATAATGAATCAACAAAAAAATGTGATTTTTCTTTGACATCTTCTAATGTCATCGTGTAATACTAAAGATTAAACAAAATTGAGTAACGACATCTGTTCGTTAGAATTGAAATAAAATTGGGTACGTTCGTTTGTTTTTATAATTGTTATTCGAAGTTGAACTGACCGTTGGAAAATTTGAAATTATTATTAATGTAAAAATGAACCGAAACTATGGAAATAAACTTTTATTGAATTAGAAAAAGAAGATGAATTGATTTTATTATTGTTTAGGTGAATATAGCGGACGTTACAAACCTCTCCATTTAGCGATTCAAGAAAATATTACAAAATCAAAAATTCATATTTCTTTCAAAATTCCAAAAATATTGTAAAATTAAATAAATCAAAAATTTAAACTTTTGCTTAAAGTTCTAAAAACATTCCAAAAATTATTACTAATCAAATTATTACTAAATCAATCTTCTAAAAATATTGCAAAAATTATAACAAAATCAAAAATTGAAACTTTTTCAAATGTTCTTAAAATATAGCAAAAATTATAACAAAATCAAAAATACAAATTTTTTTCAAAATTGAAAAAATTGTAATAAAATCAAACAATTTAAATTTTTTCAATATTTTAAAAAATATTGCAAAAATTCATAATTCAAACTTGAATTTTGAAAATTCTTAAAATATTCCAAAAATTATAACAAAATCAAAAGCACAAACTTTTTTCAAAATGCCAAAAATTATAATAAAATCAAACATTTAAACTTTTTCAAAAATCAAAAATTGAAACTTTTATTAAAATTCTAAAATTATTGCAAATTTTTTTAATTCACAAATTCAAAAACTCCAGCTTTTTCGAAAATTCTAAAAATATTGCAAAAATTATAATAAAATCAAAAATTGAAACTTTTCCAAAATTCTAAAAATACTCCAAAATGTATAACAAAATCAAAAATACTAACTTTTTTTAAAATTCCAAAAATATTTCAAAAATTATAACAAAATCAAAAATACAAATTTTTTTCAAAACTCAAAAAATATTACAAAATCAAAAATTGAAAGTTTTTCCAAATCAAAAATTCAAAATCCAAAAAACTTTTTCCAAAATTCCAAAAATATTTCAAAAATTATAACAAAATCAAAAGTTTCATGTTCGATAACATTTCATATCAAACAAATAGTTAATTTCATTTTTTTCCAAAAACTTGAGTAAAAAAAATGAAAATCATTCTTTTGACACACTTGGCAACATTTTTTTGACGAACCTAGAATCTAGTTTTTCGTCTCACATACAAATCCCAACCATCAAGATTTCTCCAAATTCAATGTTCCTACTCGTCACTTAAAATGAACGTTTTTTAAGCAAAAAATATGCAAATTTCCTTGTTTTGAAACACTTGACGATTTTTGACACACTCCTGGTACAGTTATCGAACACATCGTCCTTTCGGCTCTTTAAATTGAGTACACCTATTTCCAGAAACCAAAATTTTTTAAATCAAAATGCTGAAAAATGATCACAAATTTACACATTACAACTGTCAAATCTCAAGTTAAATAAAAGTGTGTAATAATAATAAAAAGAATCAATTGAGGAAATTAGAAAAAAAGTCAATATACATTTGTATGTAGCAAATCTGCTTTTTCTATTTTTATGTTTGAACAATTTTATTATATTGTGACGATTATGGAATACGATAGAACACAACACAATAGAACATCTTTCGAGAAAATATTCTTTAGAGAAAATAGTTCCACAAAAGAAATATAAAAAATATGAAAGGGCTGAAATCTCAAGCTCTGAGATATCAAGACTTCAGACTGGGTTAAGGATTTTGATATAGTTTTCGGAAACAACTTTTATGAGGACATGGTTTTTAGTTATGGGCAGCGATATATATCAAACATAACTTTTTGTAAAAGGACATGTATTTTTTATACATGTAGTTTAGATATGTATTACAAAACTAACACGAAACATAAATACGTTGTCGGAAACTTATAACAGATCATAAATTAATATAATTTAGTGAAAAGATTATACAATCAGCAAACTACTCAAAAAGCTCTCCTCTTAGCGTTTCGAGAAAATATTACAAAATCACAAATTCATATTTCTTTCAAAATTCCCAAAATATTGTAAAAATTAAATAAAATCAATAATTGAAACTTTTTTCAAAATTCTAAAAACATATATAAAATTCAAAAATTCTATTTTTTTTCAAAATTCTAAAAATATTGCAAAAATTATAACAATATCAAAAATTGAAACTTTTTCCAAGATTATAATAAAATCAAAAATTTTAAATTTTTCAAAATTCTAAAAATATTGCAAAAATTATAACAAAATCAAAAATGGAAACTTTTTTCAAAATTCTAAATATATTCCAAAAATTAGAATTAAATCAAAAATTTAAACTTTTTCTTCCAAGAATTCTTAAAAATTCAAAAATTCAAACTTTTTCCATAACTCTAAAAATATTGCAAAAATTATAACAATATCAAAAATTGAAACTTTTTCCAAAATTATAAAAATTATAATAAAATCAAAAATTTAAAATTTTCAAAATTCCAAAAATATTTCAAACACTATAACAAATTCAAAAGGGGTGGGTGGGTGGGTGGTTTGGTGAGTTTTCTGCATAGGATCTTGATGAAACTTTGGCAAATGATACAGGTTCACTTGAAAATGGAAGATCTGGATTCATTTCAAATTTGGACAAAATGGGGGGGGTCTCCCGAACACCTCTAAGTTTAAATCTTGAATAACTTCTGATCCCGGGCTATGATCTTATTGAAACTTAGTATATAAGGTTTTAGTACTGTTTCCAATATTTCTCCCTACCAACTTCCGGTTTGTCACTTCCGGTTAAAAAGTTTTTTTTTCAGGTGTTTATCCCTACTGTAGCCTGCAATTACCGATCGATTTTCATGAAACGTTGCGAAAAGCTTTTAAATAACATGAGAAAGATTTTATCAGCTTTTGGAGCACATTATATAAAGGGTTGGGGGGTCCACCATACAACAGGTGGTTTTTTCCACAAAGTTTTTATGTTTGTTGGGAGCATAAAACATTCATTCGTGAACGAATTTTGATGACACTTTGGAAAAAGACGCAAACATGTATTACAAAGAACTGATTAGTTTTTGAGCGATAGTGAACAAAGTGGTGGGGGGTCCCTGGAGCACCTGTTTTTTTGAAAGCTCTATAACATCTGTACCTGATAATCAAATTGGATGAAACTTTGTATATAAGCATTTAGTATGATTTACAAAAATTATGTATCCCAACTTCCGGTTTTTTACTTCCGGTAAAAAAAAATTTTTTTAATTATTTTTTCAGTATCTTTATGCACACTACAGCCTACAATAATGAAGTGATTATGTAAGAAGGTAATTATCATCTTTTGGGACACATTGATCAAAGTGGCGGGGGGTCTACCATACGACTGCTGACTTTTCACACTTTGTTTTTAAAGTTTGTTGGGAGCATACAGATTTCATTCATTAATAAATTTTAATGGCACTTTGAAAAAAGATGAAGACTTTAATGACAAAGAATTGACTAGTTTTTGGACAATATTGCGGTAAGTGGTGGGGTCCTCCCAAACACCTGTTTATTGTTTCAATGTTTGTTGGAAGCATACAACATTCATTCGTTAAGTAATTTTGATTACACTTTGCAAAAAGATGCAAATATGTATGGCGAGGAACTGATTAGTTTTTTTAGCGATAGTGAACAAAGTGGTAGGGGGTCCTCCAAGCACCTGTTATTTTGGAAGCTCAATAGCTTCTGTACCTGATAATCGAATTGGATAAAATTTGGTACATACACATTTAGTACGGTTTACAACAGTTCTGCAACCTAACTTCCGCTTTGTCACTTCCGATAAAATTTTTTTTTACTTTTTCTCGTACAACAGAATTTATGTTTGTTGGGATACTACTGCCTGCTTTAATATTTTTATTATTAGAACTACGAAGTCCATAATATTGGTTAGCTTTTAATTAAAGTATTTTATGGATATTAGCTCATTATATATCCAGAACACTATGTTTCCAGAGCTGTGGTGAAGTCAGCCTATGCATCAACGTCACAATATTTTTTTTTTGCTTTTTTAGAATCAGTAGGTCCGAGAAATGCCAAAAAAGTGGGGGTAAGAATTTCACTTTTAGCTCATGAATGTAATACTTAGGTCTTTCAGACCGAAGTAATACACAAATCAATAAAAGATAACAACGTAACCAAAGTAAACACGTAATAGGAAGTTTTTGTTTATCTTATAAGAAAGCTTATGCAATCTATTAGAGAATAGGTATAAATAAACAAATTAAAATGAGTAGTTCGCACACCTGTGTCAACATTAGAAGATCGTTTTATTATGTTGATAAAGGAATGAAAAAGGTTGTGTTCTAGAATCTAGTAGAAATGTCGATATTATTTCTTCTAGCTAGTATATATAAGAGGTCGTCTTAGGGAGAAGGATGAGTATAAAATTGTCAGCGATAGAATTGAAAGTAAAAATTTAACGGTGATATAAAAGAGATTTTCAAAATTAACAGGGTTACAAGTTAAATAAGATAATTGTTAGAAATTACTATAAGTGTAATAGAGTTTTATAAGTAAAAGATTATTTACAAGAACAATTAAGGGGAAAAGTAGTAGGAGAAATATTTTTATAATAAAATCTTGAACGAATAAAATTATAACGTTTAGAAAATCCATTGTGTTTTAATTTCCTGATTTAGTGAACGAACTAAATAATTGTTCTTGTTCTCAAATCTTGAACGAATAAAATTATAACGTTTAGAAAATCCATTGTGTTTTAATTTCCTGATTTAGTGAACGAACTAAATAATTGTAACTCGGCTAAGAAACGTTACAATATGAAGGCTCTCGCCTCGTGGCTATCTTTGGGTAAATAACAAACATTTCAATATGTTGTCAAGCTACTAGTGCATATTTAACTCGTTATAACATCTTTTGTTACACATGCTAACATTATCGTAATAAAACAGTAATATGGAAACCCACTACAATAATTAACTGTATTAGAGTGTCTCTTTCTTGCCATTTTATTTCAAATTTTATTATGTGATTAAGAAACACCGAATCCGAAAAATTTTTGGTGAAATTTAATACGAGTTTTTATTAAACATAAACATATATTTGTAATGCATCACTAAAACACTAGATTGTATTATGTTTACCATTTCGCTTATGTCTACGTTCAGTCTAGTCTTCAATTTATAGATTAACTTTTTAAATGGATCTTGAAATTGTATTTTAAAGAAATTGATATGTCTGTGGATTTGTCTATCTATACGATATAAAAATTTTGATATATAATAAATTAAGAATTGATAATTTTCGTTTGTTATCATAATTTCCATGTTGATTATAATACATATTATTTTATTAAAAACAGTAAAAAAATCATTACCAATAAAGACCAGCAATGAACCAATTGTTTCGTTTTCCGTTCTATTTACAATTATATAATATAATTAAATTCTTTTTATATATTTGCATTTTATAAGCAACAAGATTAATTGAAATTAACGACATAATCCTTACTTACATCATTATATATAAATTGTACTATTATGTTCTATTTTACAACAATAACAACAAATCATATTTTATTATTATAACATTTAGAAATGAGCAACAAATATTTTCAATTTTTTATTTGTTGTTGTTTTAAGATTACGTTTTGTTTAGAAAAAAAAACATTAAAATGATCTAATCAAAAAGCAACATCTAACCGGAAGATTGTAATCATAATAGTAATTAAAGAATTATATTTTCATATGGTGATAATTAGATGTCATAGTGGATTACATTAATGTGTTACTGTGACACAATTTAGTTTAATGGAAAATTTAAAAAGCAATTAGTTTTTATATTGAAAATTAATGTTGCTGATAATTAGTTCATTTATTGGGGACAAATGTATATAAGCGTATATATATTATATATACATACATATGAAAATATATAATATTTTCTCGTTTTTTATACACATAAAAAAGAGAAAAGCAAATAAATAAAACAATATTTTTTAAATTGTTTATCCAACAATTGTTTCGGTTTTTAAAAAACCATCTTTAGGGATCGAAAGCCGAAGCAATTGTAAAGTGATGGATAAACAATTTAAAAAATATTGTTTTATTTATTGGCTTTAACCAAAAATTTATTATTTACAAAAATAATATACAAGCCAAA
>CAVNZG010000046.1:0-66975 GCA_963693315.1 Diogma glabrata
TTTACTATTTAAGTAATGTATTTGTTTAAATGAAAATATTTGTAATATTTCGAGAATACCCAAATTATACGAGACAAAGTTTGTACATTCACATTAAAAACAATTTAATTTTACATACTTGAAGTAAAAATCAATTAAAATTCACATGACTTTTAATGTAAATTTAAGAGAAAAACGAGAGGAATTGAATATGGAAATGTCGGGAAATATAGTTGTAAATTATTTAATTCAAAATCAGTTTAGAGAAAATTGTTCCTTTTATTAATTATTAAAAAAAATTTACATTCGTTCTGTAATTAAAAAAAAGAAAATATTATATTTAAACAATAAAATTTTAGCAATTCATTCAAAATTTTAGCAATTCAATTATATCTGAAGATATAAGTTTGTAATAAGTTTGTTTTGTGATTTTGTAAAACAATAATTCACATAAAAAGTTACATAAAAATTTTCTTAAGCATTAAAAAAATTAATAAATTAATTAATTAAATTATTTTAAAATTTTTTTAAAAAATTAACTATGTACTTTTGATTTGAAATTCATTTTGTTCTTCTTCGAACGAGTGTCACATCAATGTCTAAAAACGCTTTTTGAACCACTTCTAGTGTCTGCGATAACTCAGACGGATATTTTATGTTTAACACAAAATAGGCTGCCATTATAATAAGCAGTGCAGTCTTTATGCAATTGCTGTTTGTGTCAATGATTGTTCCCTCCACAAAACAATAAATTTTATTTTTTTCGTCTTGTTCTGAAATTAATATAAAATAAATATATTGAAATTTATATCAAAATTTGAAATAAAATAGTTTTTAAACTGTTTGCAAATTGACTAAATTATAAACAAAACCAACGTTCGTTGGTTCTCTTAAAAAACTCTTGACTCTTCTTAAGTTCAATTAGACTGGATTCCAATTAATGGTAAATAGTACTAAGCTTGCTAAATCATACTGGTCCAGTATTTATTTGACTAAATTCAAATTTTATTTACAAATAAACGTGAGTAAATTAACAATTCTGTCATTTTGTGATAATTAATTAATGTATTTAATTTTAAATAAAGTTTTATGAAATTAAATTTAGATCTAGCAGTTTTGTACAATTTAGCAGCGGATTGGAATCCAGTGTTAGTTTGTAATTCAGTCTTAAACTAAGAAACGAAAATTATTTATTACCAACTACTGCAAAGAATGGTGTACAACCAGGAGTAATCTCATTTAATGTTTTTCCATACTGAAAGATAGCACAAAATTCTTAATTAGAAACATAAATATACTAAGAAACCTTACATTTTCAATTTCAAAGAAAAAAAAATATCGATTTGAAAGATTCAATTATCTGCAGTTGTATATAAAATCAAAATAGTGTTACTCTAATAAATAGGGGGAAACCCTAAATTAAATACATATTTTATGTACATACCGTTTTATAAGTTGCGTATAAATGTATTTTTATTATTTTTTATTTAACTTTTTATTTAATACTTAAACACAATTATTTTTAATTTTAAACACTTTTTTTATAATCACACAAAACTTTCGATGTTATCTCATCGAAAACTGAAATACAATTAACAACATGTGGTTGTAAAATAATATTTATCTTTTCTATTGTTTCAATAAATTTAAATTTAATTTTAAATCCAAAATCACACTGCATGAAATGGTGTGTAATTTTCTTACTCTTTTCGGCTAATTTTAAGTTATAGTTGAAAAATACACGATTACACAATTTTGCATGAAAAAAGAATTAAAAATGTTGAAATATGTTAATTTGACAGTAAAAAATTAAATTTCCGCGAAATATCTAACAAAAAATTTGTTGAAAATTCAATTTCTTTTTTACTGTGTGTCTTTAACCCGCCCTGGCTGTTTTTTGCCGAAAAGTGGCTATGTTCACAAACTTTCCTGAGAGCTTCCTGAATCGAATGCAAAAAACCGCATCTCAATCCATCTTACTCTGCCAATATGCTTAGGTTTGGCCTATTTTTGTACTCTATTTCCTCACCTATAATAAGATAAAGCATTAAAAAAGTCCCGTATAATGTAAAAGCATTTCCATAATATGGAGTCTAATGACAGTGGAAAAATTCAACTTAAGTAAAATAAATAAGTGATGAAGAAGTTTCAACTTTGAAATTGTCATCGCCTCAACGGTGTAATCGATAGCGTGTCTGCCCAAGGATTCGAACCGGGCACTGACGAGGGTAGGTTCGAATCCGATCCGTTCGAATCCTGAAAAACTTCAAACCATACCTTTGAATTGAAAAAATTCCAATTACTTCTTTACTTACTTGAGTTTAATTGATCTCAAAAATCTAAAATAAATTTAAATTCCCTTAATGTAGTCTAATGTTAATACATATAGATCTACAAATTGACCAAGTGTCAGCCATTGATTTCACATTGATTGGAAACAATCAATAATGACTATACAAACGTGACTTAGGATGTTAATTAGAATAGAAATGTTCCCCATTCTATGAATTCACACAAAGTATTGTCTAGAAATTTAATGCAAAAAATTCCATATAATGTAAAAGCATTTCCATAATATGGAGTCTAATGACAGTGGAAAAATTCAACTTAAGTAAAAAATAATTAAGTGATGAAGAAGTTTCAACTTTGAAATTGTCATCGCCTCAGCGGCGTAATCGATAGCGTGTCTGCCCAAGGATTCGAGCCGGGCACTGACGAGGGTAGGTTCGAATCCGATCCGAAACACGAAAAATGTGAATTGTAGTTTTTTTCTGAGAAACTTCAAAAAACCATACCTTTGAATTGAAAAAATTCCAATTACTTCTTTACTTACTTGAGTTTAATTGATCTCAAAAATCCAAAATAAATAAAAATTTGTTTTTTTTTTCAGAATCTGCCGAAACACACCTCGGGAGGAAAACATGCACTTTTCTTGGTGTATAATCTACTGTTTTCAATTCTATTTTACGTGATTTGATAATTATAATCTAAACTCAATGAACAAATTATTTTGGATGAATTGTAGCAGGAAACCCCAGTTCTAAAACAAAGTCGTTCTGGTAAGGACATTGTTGTACGCACACGATTTTTTACAATGCATTATCATTTCTTCCACCTGCAGAAAGACGTTTGTCAAGAATCTGTTTAAGGCTTAACTTGATAACTTGACAACAGTTATTTGGTAAATAACATAGAGTCAAAGATTGTACCGGTTGGTTTTATTTTAGTATGCGTTCCGATAAAAAACCGAATTATTTTTAAAATAGCAAAGAAGTTTGACATGATACTTCTAAAGGTGGACAGACATTGTTTGTAAATGTGTAAAACATCATACAAATGCAACGATACCCAACAAAGTGGCAGTTATTATACAGAGCTACAAAACTATAGCCACAAGGCTATAGCGCTACAGTTATATAGATCTATAGGTACAAGGCTTTATTGTCGAATGAACGTTTTTATTAAGGTAAGTATTAGGGTTCTATAGTTTTACAGCAATCGTTCGTATAAATACCTAATTTGTTTTGTCCAGTCAAAGACAACTACAACGTTATTGCATAACGCTTTACATTGAATGAGAAAGGTTCAGATAGAATAAAATATAATTGATGAAAATGGTTTGCAGATGTACAATACTACTCGTTGGGCGGTCAAGTATGGCCAAAATAACCCATGAAATATCTAACTTAGGGTTTGACCAAACACGTTTGATTCAGGTCCACATTTGTGACTATATCAGAGGTAAGTTTTTGGCCGTATTGCGCTTTTGGTGTCATTGTTCAAAGATATGCAAAAGAGAAGCGAGTTTTTTTACATTGACAAAGCATAACTAACCACAAGTATTATGTCCACTTTTGCATTTCGTTAAAAGAAAGATCGAAGTTTTTTTTCCTATGACACTTATATTTTCTTAAAAACATACCATGAAAGATACACGGATGTTACCAACGTAATTAATAAGTGGGAGGAGTTACTCAGAACAGAAATTTGCACATAAACTTTTGGTAATGAATAGAGTAATAAGCACGTTTGTTCAGAACCATGTCTATATATTAAAATGGTATTAACATTGTGGATTCAAATTCAAAACTTGTAGTTACCTATGTACCTACGTTATTTTTTTTAATATGTTACGTTATGCTACGTTATTTTTTTTAATATGTAAAGTTTTGCATCTTTAGTGTAAATTTTAATAAATTATGAATTACCGTCTTTGAATATCTAAATATACCATGCAAATTCGATTACGATTCAACATATTTCGCTGTTTAATTTATGAGCATTAATATTAAAACTTTGGAAATTAAAAGCTTTGTCTTTGGAAAATTGTTTCTTATTGTAAAAGAAAGGTGTACAATTTAATCCTAATTTTTTATCAAACTCACATACTTCGACAGAAAAAAACACTAACGACACTTGAGTTGACGATTATGATGTTCTAAGTCATTTTGTATTTAGCAATTTATTAACATTATAAGCAAATGGTACTTGCTTGTCTTTTAACAACCGTAACCTATAAGGTTTTCCCACCCAGAGGTAAACAGTTTGACTAAAAGTAATAGTTTTTAATAGTTTTACGGTTTGATTCTGTTTAAAACTATAACTCAAATAACAAAAATGCATAAGTCTGCACTATTCCATAATGTCAATCAGTTTTTTGTCAATCATGTACTTGTCGTATTCACTTCCCGATAATTGTAATCATTGTTTGACTTCATTGAATATTTGAAATTTTAAATATTGAAGCAAAAAATACAATAAACAAGAAAAACTATAAAACAGAACAATTTTGCTGACATCAGCATCAGTTAAGATTAATATTCAGTGAAAACACTTGTTGTTACGACTGTGGAAGAATAATAATAATTCTATTGAAACCAAAATGAAGTCCTTAATCGTTTTCAGTTCATTTTTCGTTTTTATTTTTGGTGCGCCTGTGGACGATGCTAAGATGGTTACAATCCTAAGATACGATAACGATAACAATGGTCTTGGCACATACAAGTTTGCGTGAGTATGCCGAAAATTTAATCTTTTGATATGTAAGTAAAATGTGTTTTGATTTAAATTTAAGATTTGAAACCAGTGATGGTCATTCAAGACAAGAACAGGGGGAATTAAAAAATATCGCTGGTGAAGATGGTGCTGAGGCTTCCGCTGTTGTTGTTAGCGGATCATTTAGTTTTATTGGTGACGATGGGGAAACATATTCAGTTAATTATATTGCGGACGAGAATGGATATCAACCAACAGTTGAACATGTATCAAAAACCAAATAGAGTGTTGAAGTAGCTTCTTTGATTTTATTATTAATTCTACATAGAATTAGTGTTGTTATATAACAAAAGTGTTGATTTTTACTTTTTAGTGTCACAATATAATTTAGTTTTCGGCAACAAAATATTTTTGAGTTTGAAGTTTTGTAAGTACGTCATGTAGCCATTTTTAACAATGAAAATCAGTGAATAATTATGTGGTCTATTATGAATACACATCGATTTCAAGTAAGGAACAGATGGGCGGTTGATTTTTCTTAGGAAGTTTTAGTTCTTTGTCAGTGAGTCAGTTGTTTAGGACGGTAAGGTACTTCTTTTAGCTGATGACATGGTACTTAAACATCTGTGCATGTTAAGTAGTAGGGTTATAAAGCAAAAAATTGAATAAGAAATAATTTCTGGTTGTGGCACTCTTTGTTTGGCCTTCCAGTATTTTGTCTTCACATTTTGAAAGCCAAAGTGTGTTTGGTGGCTTCTAATTAATTGGAAGTCATTTCTGCTTATTTGTTCAAAGGAAGATTTTAGTTGAGTCGATATAACAGCAGTTACCACAGTAAACTGCTGCTATATCGACGATATGATGCTATCAAAATACGCGAAAGAGAGCCAAGGAATTAGGAGACACGATAATTTGTTTTGTTTTTTTTTATTCAATCATCTTTGTTTTATATCTGTGATTATGTGCATGGCAGTTGTGATTATGTTTTTTTTCTGAAACTCCATCAGTTTTGACACTCCATCAGTGTAGCGACCGTTGACCGTAGACTAACCGGGTTGATCAACCACTTTAGCAGTTTCAATATTGGTATGACTCAATCGATTTTCATAGGCTGAAAAACTAAAGACCGTGGATGACTTGATTGCTCGGCAAATACCATCTGGCTTTTTAATAGCTTTCCATACTCTTTGTTTTGTATTTCGAGGTAGGAAGTAAACTTTTCCAGAGCATTCTTTCTTGTTGGTTGGAGGCTGGAACAATGTTGGATGATACTCTAAAATTTTATCTGCAATTTTAATAATTTTCCATCTACTGCCTCTACAGTTGAGCAGTAGTATCCGAAATAATAGGTCTATTTCGTTTGCAATATACTTTTGTTATTTGTTGTATTCTCATTTAATCATTCCTTCTATTTGCTTGATTCTTGTTTATGTTCCTGATGTTTCAGCATATTAAACAAATCCAATTCTACCTTTGCCAAAAAATGTCCATCTGAAAATACTGATCATGTTTTTGTTGGACAGTTGGACATAAGTTGGACATGCTTAGCACACTGTATATGAAATATTCATTATATGTGTAGGAATTTGTAAAAACGAGAGGGTACGAAAGTATGGAAATATAGTAGCTTTGTGCTTTAAATGGTGATGAACATTTCTTTTAAATGTCTGAATTGCAAAATTCATCAAGAAAAGCGAAAGATGGTTAGATGTTCCACAATATTGCCACACAACTAAAATAATCATCGTGAACGATGAACTAGTGGTCTATCATCGGAACTAGCAGATTTGTAATATTTATTGAAAAAAGTATTTGTTGTGCAATATCACACCGAAAAATTATTTACTTAATTTATATTTTAACTAGTTTAGCGATTGTACTATCTAACTATATATAAGTTTTTCACGGAAATGGCATTCAGAAATTATGTTGAATTAGAGGTTTAAAATTGCTGAAATCGCTCTGAAAATATTTAACTGATGAGAACCAGATGGGTTTTCGGCGATATTTGTTATTTCTATTGGATAAATGCGTCTTTATATTAATTTATGTTTTATAGGCACACAAGATTTGTGGTATTTGGTTTTACTTAAGTTGTATGCCAAAAAGACTTTTCATTAATTCTTTACCGCTTCATAAACATCTTAGGCTAGGAGTGATTAGTTTGATTTGGAATTTACCGCTGTATTTCATCTCTTAAAAATTCAAAAACTTCTATTGCTAGTTCGGAACACGGATAAGAGAAATGAAGGTTTTCACTGAGAAAAATTCAAAATAAACTTTCAAATCGGAAAATACAAAATTATTTCCTTAGTTATATTAACTATGGTGAGCCATATAGAGATAGTTGTTTGCGATCGCAATCGTATCCGTGTGTGTGTCTGTCTGTCTGTCTGTAAACCATATATCTCAGAAACTACTTAAACAATTAACCCAAAATTACAGAGATATCTTAGACCAATACATCCTATGGCGTTGATTTTCAAACCCTCGCAGGTCAATTGCGACCCGATCATTTCAAAAATGTACTTGGAATCCGACTTTCCAAGCAACACGCGGACTCTTCCCGGGTAAAACCATCTCCCTTGCTCGTGATTCTGTAGTTTTATATTTGTTATTTTTTATTCAATTTTTTTATTTTTCGTTTTTTATTATACTTTTTTTTTATTTCGTTTTTAGTATATATTTTTTATTACTTTTTGTTTTATTATTTTCTTTTACATTTTTGTTTTTTAATATTTTGTTATATTCACCTATGTATTTCTTATGTTGGCTTTCGTTTCATGGACTTACACCGTTCCAATTTTGAATTTAATTGCTCACAAAAATCCTTACGATCTCAATATCTATAATTCAATAAAATTTACGAAAGGTATGTAAAAGCTGTTTAGGAGTGGTTCTCGATAACGATAATTTTGATACTATTCTTGACCAGACCCCCAACCCTCACCCCTTATTGAACTACCCTGAGTTCGGTCAACATTTTTACCATCACCATTGAACTCAGCATCCTCGATTATGTAAAAATCGATAATAATGACAATAATTTCGATACTTTGTATAAACCGACCCCCCAACCCCCACCTATTATTGCACTACCCAGAGTCCAACCCCAATTTTTATCATGACGATAATTTCGATACCCCCTAACCTCCACCCCTTTTTGGACTACACCGAGTCCGGCCCCATTTTTATCATCATCATTGAACTCAGCATCCCCGATTATATTGAAATCGACACCAAACATGACATGCAAAACAAATATTTTTTTCTACGATAAGGGAGTTAGAAATGGTTATGTCCTTGGGAGTAAAAAATGGTTATGTCAGCGATCAGGGGGTAATATGAGGGACTGTATTTGTTATGAAATTCTGATTCCAACGATATATTTTACTCATTTAATGTGTCAACCCTACCCACGGGGTTTGTTGGGGGTGGGAGGAGGGGCAAACCAACTTTTGGACTCAAAAGTTGCGCCGGTCTGAATAAAAGATGCCATTAACTTTTTTTATCTCTTCCTATTTATTTTATATAGATTTTTATATGCTAAAACTTAAAGAGAGTGTAAAGGGGTGGGGATGGGTCCTACTACACCAATCTCATAAAGTTTTCGCGACAAGGCCAAGCCCGATCGATTGATACCAAAATCACAAAATCGAGTCAAAAAAATTTCCAAAAACCACATTTTCTGCCCGATTCTTAAAAAAAACGATAGTTAAATTTTTGAATTCTGCTTTTTTTCATTTAAATTGTATCATTAAAAAAATGGCGAAAAAATGATTTTCATTTTACAACTTCGAAATACGTCCGCAATCTTCATTTGTCACAATGACGTTATCAAAAATCCCCACAAACACTGTGGCGACACAATGTGATCACGTGCGTCATGGCCTGTTCTCACTTGGACGTCAAAGTGCATCCGCATGTGGTTATCATAGTTCCGTTATTTTGTGACGACACGGAGTGGCAAAAAATGTACGCACAACGAACGCAGATTTTTCAGTTTGTTTTAAATAATAATTTATAGATTTATTTCAAAAGTATTACTTCGGTCTGAAAGACCTAAGTATTACATTCATGAGCCAAAAGTGAAATTCTTATCCCCACTTTTTTGGCATTTCTCGACGTTTTAGGACTTACTGATTCTAAAACAGCAAAAAAAAATGTATGTCTGTCTGCCGGCTGGCTGGCCGGCCGGCCGTCATTACCTACGAAATCTAGAAAACCGCTGGAGGGATTTCAAGAAATTTTTTCTAAAAATAGGTATACTCAAGGGACAGGTCCGATAACTGTACCGGAGGTGTGTCAAAAATAGCAAGTGTTCATCTTTTTGGCTTAAAAAACGTTCAGTTTAAGTGGGAACATTGGATTTGGAGAAATCTTGATGGTAGGAATTGGTATATGAGATCAAAAACTAGATTAATGCATTAGAAGTTTGTCAAAAAATGTTGTCAGGTGTGTCAAAAGAAATTTATTTATTATTTTACCCAATTTTTTTGAAAAAAGTAATATGAATTTTATTTTTATTGAGAATTTTATTGCATTATAAGTTTGTCAAAAAAATATTGTAAAGTGTGTCACAAAAATATTTCATTTATTTTTTAACCAATTTTTTGGAAAAAAAAATTTAGTACTTTAGTAGTAATTAGTAGTACAATAGTAGTAATATGTAAGTAATAGTAATAGTATACATAGTAGTTTAGTAGTAATACAAACTATGACGTAAATGTAATTGGCCACGGACATTTTTGAATTTGTTATAGTTTTTGAAATATTTTTTAAATGTTAAAAAAATTTGTATTTTTGTAATAATTTTTGCAAAATTTTCAGAATTTTGAAAAAGTTTTAATATTTGATTTTGTTATAAGTTTCGCAATATTTTTAAATTTGAATTACTTCGCTTTATAAAATTAATTTTTTTTTTCAAATGACACATATGCGATATTGAATTTATTTTATATAATTGCATTTTTATTTTTTATTTTAATATGTTATATTATTTAATATAACATATATTTAATATTTTTTTATATTATTTAATATAACATATATATAATATTTATTTAACTTGTGATGAAATTATAAAAAAAAAGTCGGACAAGTGCGAATAAAATTCGCTCGCCAAGGGTTCCGTGAATGTAAAAGAACACAATATCAAAAATAAATGACATAAAGTTATGTTGTAAAGTCTTTATATCACCAGACTATGGACGCATAACAGAATAAATGTTTAATCGTAAACGTCTATAGTAAATGTCAATCACATCTACATTGATCAAAAATGTTACTTGAGGTTAAATCTTATCCATAGCTGTTTATGTTAGCTAAAGAAAGATTTAACCAGTATTTTAACGGTCTAAATTGGGAATATTTGTTCTATAAATCAGCGTCGAAATATAGGTTGGTATACATACACTTAAAATAGCACTTTTTTTTCATCAATAACTAAAAAACTGTGCATCGCAGAATTCTAAAAAATGTTGCAATGTTTCTTAAATTAAGTGTTCTTTCAAATGACACCCCATTCGTTTGGTTCCAAAAAAAAGTTTTTTTGCACTCCCCACACCCATCCCCTAAACACACAGAAATATAATTATTTGAGAGTTCGCTATAATTTTCGTTCAAAATATATAGCAAACTTCCTGTCTCCATGAATTTTTTTCAATTTTTTCTGTCAATCAGTGTCGAAACGTAGGGGGGGAGGTCTGGAATTTGCACATTTCTTAGAATAACTCCAAAACTGTGTACCGCAAAATTCTAAAAAAAATTGCAATATTTTGGAAATTTGGTGCTCTTTCAAATGATACCCCACTCGTTTGGGTCAAAAAAAGTTTTATTTTACCCCCCTTACACCCGTCCCCTAAACACACAGAAATATAATTATTTGAGAGTTCGCTATAATTTTCGTTCAAAATATAGCAAATTTCCTGTCTCTATGAATTTTTTCAATTTTTTCTGTCAATCAGTGTCGAAACGTAGGGGGGGGAACGGTCTGGAACTTGCACATTTTTAGAATAACTCAAAAACGGTGTACCGGAAAATTCTAAAAAAAATTGCAATGTTTTGGAAATTTGGTGTTCTTTCAAATGACACCCCACTCGCTTGGGTCAAAAAAAGTTTTTTTTTACCCCCCTTACACCCGTCCCCTAAACACACAGAAATATAATTATTTGAGAGTTCGCTATAATTTTCGTTCAAAATATAGCAAACTTTCTGTCTCTTTGAATTTTTTCAATTTTTTCTGTCAATCGGTGTCGAAACGTAGGGGGGGGGGAACGGTCTGGAATTTGCACATTTTTTAGAATAACTCAAAAACGGTGTACCGGAAAATTCTAAAAAAAATTGCAACGTGTTGGAAATTTGGTGCTCTTTTAAATGATACCCCACTCGCTTGGGTCAAAAAAAGTTTTTTTTTACCCTCTTTACACCCATCCCCTAAATAAACAGAAATATAATTATTTGAGAGTTCGCTATAATTTTCGTTCAAAATATAGCAAATTTCCTGTCTCTATGAATTTTTTCAATTTTTTCTGTCAATCAGTGTCGAAACGTAGGGGGGGGGAACGGTCTGGAATTTGCACGTTTTTTAGAATAACTCAAAAACGGTGTACCGGAAAATTCTAAAAAAAAATGCAATGTTTTGGAAATTTGGTGTTCTTTCAAATGATACCCCACTCGCTTGGGTCAAAAAAAGTTTTTTTTTACCCTCTTTACACCCATCCCCTAAATACACAGAAATATAATTATTTGAGAGTTCGCTATAATTTTCGTTCAAAATATAGCAAATTTCCTGTCTCTATGAATTTTTTCAATTTTTTCTGTCAATCAGTGTCGAAACGTAGGGGGGGGGAACGGTCTGGAATTTGCACATTTTTTAGAATAACTCAAAAACTGTGTACCACAAAATTCTAAAAAAAATTGCAAAGTGTCTGAAATTTGGTCCTCTTTCAAATGACACCCCACTCGCTTGGGTCAAAAAAGTTTTTTTTCACCCTTCCCCACCCCAATCCCTTAAAAACACAAAAATATAATTATTTGAGGGTTCGCTATATTTTTCGTTCAGAGTTTATCAAACTTCCTGTCTCTGTGAATTTTTTCAAATTTTTCTGTTAATTAGGCTCGAAATGTAAGGGGGGGGACCAACTTTTTGTGTCACTTTATTGATAATAATTCAAAAACCATGCATTGCAAAATTCTAAAAAAAGTGGCAATATTTCTAAAACCAAGTGCTCTTTCAAATGACACCCCACATGACCTGGTTTTAAATGATGTTTTTACCCCTTAACATTCCCACCCCTTTAATAAATATAGTTATGAGTGTCTGCCACTTTTCTATATTTTTCATTAAAAACCTCCTCAATTTTCTATCATTCCAAATATATTTCAAGATTTTCGATGAAGTAAGGTCGGAGTTAATCGGGGCAATAAAACATCCCGAAAACGTCATTTTTCAAAATTATACAAAAAATGGTGAGGTGTAAAATTCCAAAATATATTTTTAAAAAATGCTGAAATGAAGCTCTTTCATATGATACCCTACTCGTCTCGCTAAAAAAATGTATGTTTTCAAAGGCTTTACATCGTACCTCCTTAAAACAAACGAACACAACTTTATTTATTTTTTAACCCGCCATCTTGTGTGGATAGGTTAGTTTTATAAGCACCTCAAATTTTAAGTTCATCGGATTAATGGTTCACGAGATAATCGAAATAATGTGAAAAACACGTTGTACTCTCACCAATAGTGTTCCGTATAAAAAACGGAACCCTAAAAACAAAGTAAAATGAATTATTTTATCACGTTGACAAATATTTTAATAATTAATGTAGTTCATAAATAAAATAAAAACATTTTTTATATATTTTAGTTTTTATTTATAATTTTTTATTTAATTTATTTTGTACTAATAGAAAATTTTAAGTATTGGTATATAATGGGTTGTTTTTGTTTTGAAAAGTTGAAATTGCAAAACTTTAAATTGAGAGGTTTTTTAGTAGTTTGCTTTTTAAGTAAATTGCTGATTGTATCATCTTTAATAATTTTTCGGCAACGTATTTATGTTTCTTATTAATATTGTAATAAACTTATATACAGAGATAATATTTACAAAGAGTTTGACGTTTAATATACATCGCTGGCCAAAGCTAAAAACAATGTCCAAGTAAAAGTCTTTTTCTGAAAGCTATATCAAAATCCTTAACCCAGAACGAAGTCTTGATATCTTAGAGCCTTGAAATTTCAGCCCCTACATATTTTTGAGATAAATTTAATGATTTTATTTTTATTTCAAATACCGGGTGATTTTTTTAACCTGAAACTTTCAAATATCTCGAAAAATAAGCACTTTACGGAAAAAAATTAACATATTCAAAATTTAATCATACCGTGGAGGAAACACATTAGGGCAAACCAATAATCACCTTTGTAGCTGGGTGGGGGTAACTTTGAATCTAAAATAGGAACCCCAACTTTTTATTGCAGATACGGATTCTACGACTAAAAGTACGTACGATTTGACTAAAACAGTTTGTTCGATTCATGATAGATGGCGCTGTAATCGACGAAATTCAATTTTTTCGATTTCTTTTACTTAGAACATATGACTACGATTTTGTAATACATTTGAAATAAAAAATATCACGTTTTCATTGTAAAAAGTTTATGAATATAAATGGCTGGTGAATAAAGAAATTTTAGCTTAAAAAAAGTGTTCAAAATGATGGCTTTCGACTTCAATGCACTTACTAATCCGCTCTTCAAATGACTATACACAACTGAGAAGTGTGTCTACTTGAATTTCGGCACAAGCATTTTTGATTCGCCCAATCATATTCTCACGTGTTGTTGGTTCTTGTTTGTAAACTTTCTCTTTGAGATAGCCCCACAAGCAGAAATCTGGCGAAGTAAGATCTGGTGATCTGGCAGGCCAATTTACATCTATCATGAATCGAACAACATTTTTTAGTCAAACCGTACGTACTTTTAGCCGTAGAATCCGTATCTGCAATAAAAAATTGGGGTTCCTATTTTAGATTCAAAGTTACCCCCGCCCACCTACAAAGAGGTGGGGGGGGGGTAAGGGACTATTTTTTGCACTAATGTGTCTCCCCCGCGGAATGATTAAATTTTGAATATGGACATTTTTACCGTAGAGTGCTTATTTTTCGAGTTATTTGAAAGTTTCAGGTTAAAAAAATCACCCGGTATATTAAATCAATTTATTATTTTATTTTTTCAGATATAGTATTAGTATTATTTAATTAGGAGTATTAAAAAAAATATAAAATAGAACATGTAAATAAAATAAATATTAAAAGATTTTTATTGTTTTATTTATATATATCAAAACCAAGATATTTCAGTTATTAGGTGGTGTTTGTGTCGGTTACATATCGGTTGCTTTTAGTCATTTGACGAACATAATTACAGTTATTTTTCAGTCATGGGCAGTCGATGACTGAAAAGTAGCTGTAATTATGTTCGTCAAATGACTAAAAGCAACCGAAACGTAACTGCCACAAACACCACCTAATAACTGAAATATAACCGTAATTATGTCCGTCCAATAACTAAAAATTACCAAAATGTAACCAGGAAAAACATAATCTAATATCTGTAATATAGCCGCAATTGTGTCCGTCAAATTACCAAACATAACCAAAATGTAACCGACATAAATACTATCTAATACCTGAAATATAGCCGTAATAGTGCCCATCAAACTACTTAAATCAACTGAAAAGTTGATGTCCGATAACAGTCACCGGTAACATTTCGGTATTGTTACGGTTACAAATAGTGAAATTGTTTGTCGGGCATAATTCCCTAGATTATCTGAAGAAACTCTGTATGTCAAATATACTCAAGATTTTTTGAAAATGCTCAAAAGATTCGGTAAGATTCTCAAGATATTGCGACGGTTGTTACGAATTTTTTTTTAAATTCTCTAGATTTCTTGAATATTCTCAGAAGCTAATCAAATAGTTGTCCCAAGATGCCCAAGAGTAGTTTATATCTCAATCAACTAACTACAGACCCATATCAATTTTGTCGTTTTTTTCTAAAATATTTGAGAAATACATTAATTTTAATATTATGAACTTCTTAGAATCGTCAAAATTACTCAATGAAAGACAATATGGATTCCGTAAGGGAAGAGCGATGGAAGATTTACTTTCTCTTGTCACGCATATCTGAAACAAGTCGCTTAAAAACCATGGTGAATTTTTTAGTTTAGCTCTTGATATTGACAATTAATTTGACACACTATGGCACAGCAATCTTATTTGCAAAATGAGATGCTATGGCTTGGACGAGCAACAACTTATCTCTTGGCTACAGAGCTTTATTTCTGAGAGAAAATTTCGTGTTAATGTTGATAATGTCTCATCAGACACCTTTTCAACAAATGCTGGGGTTCCACAAGGTTCCGCTTTATCACGTACTCTTCTTCTTTTGTATATCAATGATTTGCCAGATTCAACAGTTAATCCCATCCATAGTTTTGCCGATTCACACTTCATGCGTCTCATGAAATGCCAAATCTTTATGCACCAGCAACACTTAATGTTGCTAGATCAAATTTGATAGAGTCATTAAACATTGTTTTGAAAACAATCTGGAATTGGCGTGTTGCCAACAGTGCTCAATTCACACGAGTAAAACTCAAGTTTGCCATTTTTCTAGGTTATCAACACCTAATCCGTTTTCATTAAAGTTTAATTTACATGTTCTTGAAGACAAAGAATCAGTTTGACTTCTAGGATTTGAGATTGAAAATAATATGAAAGAAAATTCTCATATTTTTAGTCTAGCTAAGAACGCTGTTCAAAAATTAGGATTTTTGAGTCGTTGTAAGGTTTTTAATAGAAAGCAGCTTATTTTAATATATAAGTCATTTATTCGTCCCTGCATGGAGTATTGTTCACTTATTTGGGGTGGAGCCTACGTAAGTAGTTTTAAATTTCTTGATTCTATACAGCAGAGATCTTTTAAATTGATCGGCAATATAAATCTTAATAACGAGCTTGATTCCTTGCAACATAGAAGAGATGTTGCTGATTTGACAGTATTTTATAAATACATTATGGATGAACGGGCATCTGCGGGGATCAAATCGATTTTGCCTGAACACCAGAACATCAATAGCAGCCTATTATTTGATGGTTAGAGTGACAATATGTAAAAGTGTCGTTTTTCAACGTGATTTTCTTAACAGAGTCTCACATCTCTAAAATGTCTTGCCTGCGTGAGTCTTTCCTGATAATTTTAATCCTCAAAACTTTAAAATCAACGTGAATAGATTCTTCAAAGAAAATTGATAAATACTCTCGAGCCCTAGGTCCCATATATAACTAAAAAAAGTTATTCAAGGATTATAATAATTACCGGAAAGTGAATGACGTGCCACAGTGTACGGTTGGTCAATATTGATTAAATAAACTTTACTGTTCTCGGGATAACTTCTTTTTTACACAAAAAATAAATATTTCAATTATTTTTTTTCTAGTGGTCTGTATGATCACACCAATCTGCCCGTTGTTGAGCTTTTCAACGATAAAAATATGCTTATTCGTGATGTTACTACCTGTTTTGGCAGAATTGTTATCAGGATCCTAATCGGTATAATCAGTCTTCACTCGGATTGCCGCCTGGCCATATTTCATATTGGCAGTCCATATTTTGATATTAAAAAAAATGGTTTGTATGAAAAAAATATGATTTAAACAAATTTTAATGGTGGTGGTCGTTCTTTTCGAAGAAACTTTTTTACTTTTATATTTTATCCAACAAATTATCTCTCATTGCCGTATATGCACCCACAGAAACTAAGACAGTCAACGAGAAGGAAATTTTCAACATATCTCTGGAAGCTATTTGGACTAGTTTTGATTACATTAATATTCAAAGCAGAGAAACACAAATAGGCAAGAGTTTAACTTATGGCTTTTTAACAGTGGCGGATTACCATAGAGGCGGAAGAGGCGGCCGCCTCGGGCCCTACATGCACAGGGGCCCCCTCGCTACAAATAGTATTGATATTTTATAGGTATTCAATTATCAGATGACTGCGTTCATTCAACCAAAGTTTTTAAGCCTAAAGATTTTTTTAATATTATCCCACATGTAAAAGTGTTAGGTTGTCAATTTGTATTACTTTTTTTCATGTATGTATTTATTTTAATAATTCTAATTTGATAGTTTTATAATTTTTTAATGTACAAATTCGTTTTCCAATTTGTATAGTAAAAAAACATTTTGTTTTGAAAAATTCCACTGTTACGAATGAATATTAATACTAAAACTTTATTTGCAATGGGCTGTTATTATATCAATCGCAAAATTATTGATAAAAACAAAATCCAGATAAGTATTTTTTGGATAATTGAAGTATATTTGAGTTTTATGTTTTCATCAATGATTTTGGATTTCTTTTAAGACCTACAATTTATTGAAAACATTAAACTGAAAGCCTCAATTTTAAGCATATAATTGTACATATTTTAGATTAATTTCATATATAACTAAATAAATGAAAACTTTTTAACGTGTAGAATTGAAATCTTTTATTGTATGCTTAAAATCCATGTATTTTTTATACAATACATGCTAAATTCATCATTTGGATTAACGTTTGAAAAGGGTTTCCATATGATATGATTGATATAGTATAGGTGCTTTAGCTTTAGTTGTATATTTCGTTTTATCAACGTTGATTGGAAAAAAGATTGTCTAAAAAATTTGTTTGAAAAATCTGAAAAAAAGATTGTTTGTAACTGGACGTATTGATACTCAAATAGCTCGTGAGATTGAAGTACAACAAAAATACTGGCGGGAAGTTTTAAAAAGAGTTGCAGCTACAGTAAAGCTATTAGCTACTTTGGGTTTAGCATTTCGTGGTCATCGAGAAGATATTGATTCGAACAGAAAAGGAAATTTTATGACATGCATTGAGTACCTATCCCAATTTGATGATTTTCTTTAAAATCATTTGGAGAGGTACAGTCATCCAGGAAAAGGTAATGTAAGTTATTTATCACATACCACATGCGATTTTATAAATTTAATGGGAACTGAAGTAAAGGAACACCTAATTCAAGAAATTCAGGACTCTTTATATTATTCAATTATTGTTGATTCTACGCCAGACGTGAACCACACTGACCAACTAAGTTTTATATTAAGGTACATTGATAAAGTGGGCGATGCGAGAGAACGATTTTTGGATTTTTACAAATTGAAAATCACAGTTCAGAATATCTAGCACAACTTATTTTGAAAACTTTAAACAATTTGTCTTTGGATATTAAAAATCGTCGCGTTCAAACATATATGGCCGGAAAATATAATGGTTTACAAGCCAGAATTAAAACTCTAAGTGAGACCGCCATTTTTATTCCTTGTACAAGTCATACGCTTTATTTAATTGGAAATTATGCTGCAGATGCTTATTCTACTGCGGTGTATTATTTTAACTTTATCCAAAATATATATGTATTCTTTTCTTCATCTACTCACAGATGGAAGTTGCTTATTGATAATTTTTCCGATCCTAATTCCAAACATATTAAAAAATTAAGTGACACAAGTGACAGGATGGTCTGCAAGAGCTGATGCAGTATCCGCCTTGCGGTTTAATTACAAAAATATTAAAAGCGTTCTTATCCAAATTAGCGAAAATGAAGACGAAAAACCGATTACTAAAGTTGAGGTTAAAAAATTAGCTAGCTCTTTCGATGAATATGAATTGCCTTATTACCCGTTCTATGGGATATATTATTGCAAAGAATCAATAGTACTAGAAAATCATTTCAAAATATTCAAACGAACTTATTACAAGGAGTAAAACTGTTTAATTCTTTGTCACCATTTATAAGGGATGTTCGGAATGATTTTGAGAGCATAGAAAAGCAAGCAAACTTATTAACAGACAATATTAGCTACAAAGAAGGACGAAAAAGAAAACGCAAAATTATGTATGATGAATCATCTGCAAATGATACACAGCTAGTAGGACGAGAATTGTTTATTATAAATACTCACAATATGATCTGTGATAGACTTGCCACTGAAATGTCTACCAGAACGTCCATATATGAAACTGTTTTAAATAATTTTAAATTATTTTTTGATCAAAATATATCCAGTGATGAAGTTGACAAATGTATTTTAGAATTGTCAAATACATATGCGAGGGATATAGAAGTACAATATTTTAAAGACAAAGTACATCATTTTTTAAAATATATAAAAGAAGAGAACATCACTTGTCCATTTAAGATGTACAAGGTAGTCATTGATGGCCTGCAATCTTCATTTTCCAATGTGGAAACTATTTTAAAAATATTTCTTACATTGCCGATATGCAACGCAAGTGGGGAACGATCTTTCTCCGTTCTGAAGCGGATAAAAAATTATTTAAGAAATAGTCTTAATCAGTGGTGGATTATGCCTTTAAGGGGCCTGAGGCGGAACAAAATTTTGGGGCCTAAGATTTTACCAAAAATTTTGCAAATGAGTTTGGTTAAGACTATTTCTCAAATAATTTTTTATCCGCTTCAGAACGGAGAAAGATCGTTCCCCACTTGCGTTGCATATCGGCAATGTAAGAAATATTTTTAAAATAGTTTCCACATTGGGAAATGAAGATTGCAGGCCATCAATGATTACCTTGTACATCTTAAATGGACAAGTGATGTTCTCTTCTTTTATATATTTTAAAAATGATGTACTTCGTCTTTAAAATATTGTACTTCTATATCCCTCGCATATGTATTTGACAATTCTAAAATACACTTGTCAACTTCATCACTGGATATATTTTGATCAAAAAATAATTTCAAATCAAAAGCTAATATTTTAACCTCAACTTTAGTAATCGGTTTTTCGTCTTCATTTTCGCTAATTTGGATAAGAACGCTTTTAATATTTTTGTAATTAAACCGCAAGGCGGATACTGCATCAGCTCTTGCAGACCATCTTGTCACTTGTGTCACTTAATTTTTTAATATGTTTGGAATTGGGATCGGAAAAATTATCAATAAGCAACTTCCATCTGTGAGTAGATGAAGAAAAGAATACATATATATTTTGGATAAAGTTATACACCGCAGTAGAATAGGCATCTGCAGCATAATTTCCAATTAAATTAAGCGTATGACTTGTACAAGGAATAAAAATGGCGGTCTCACTTATAGAGTTTTAATTCTGGCTTGTAAACCATTATATTTTCCGGCCATATATGTTTGACTGCACTCAAAAAAAAAACCAAGTGAAACTAATAAAATTCTACATATATTTTACAATTTTTTTATAAATATACAACACACAAAAATTTTTGTAAAATTTACATTTTTACAATATATATTGTCATTGTGAAAAAAAATATTTATAAACCCTACAAATTCTTTTATTCACATACAACAAAGGATTGTAAGGCTTATAAATTATATTATGAAAATGGCAGAAACATTTTTTGGTTTAATAAATATTTTGTGAAATCATCAAACTAAATATTTTAGTTTATCAGAGCTTTTGTGAAATTTATGCAATTTATTAAATTGTTTTCACAAAAGTTTTAGAAAAAGAACAAACCCTTTTATAGTATCAACAAAAAGCATTTATGGATTTAATAACATTTTTTTGTAATATATACATATGTATATATATATATATATATATATATATATATATATATATATATATATATATATATATATATATATATATATATATATATATATATATATATATATATATATATATATATATATATATATATATATATTCATACACATATATCATATAGGAACCCCGTTAATAAATAAAACCCTTTTTTTGCATACATTTGTTATATTTTGTAAACAATTTATAGTTAAAATTTTTTACAATATTTTAGAAATTATAATCGCAGTTTCTTCTCTAATTTATCAGGAGTTACTCAAAGAACAAGGAAACGTTTCTGGTTATCCGGCATACTAAAGCATAAAGATACATGTCTGTTTCCATTTTTTTCGTCACTTCATGTGATATTAACGTAACTTGTCTTAAATGAAATAAAATTGCAGATTATCCTTTTTGCTGTAATATTGAGAAAATTGCTGCGTCACTCGATGGTTTTACATTTTCTTGGAGCATTGGTTTCAAGGAAGTTTCTTAGTTTTTATCTTACTTTGCCATTTTAAATCTTTTTCGGTCTGTAAAAAAAATTTAAAAAATAAATATTTATCAACTTTTTCACCAAACTTACATGCTGCTTGTTTATATTTACCAATTTGTAGCCTTATGGTTACCTCTACTGTTGTAAATTAAGAAATATAGCTCCCGTTGAGGCGTTGAATTCAAATAGTTTGAGTCTTGAAACACAAGCATTTCTCCTTTGGTTTAGTTCTGCCCATGAACAATTTTTTTTTGTCATGAACAGTTCTTCCTTTTATAACTACGGTTACTTTTTAAAAACCATGAGTTCTATAAATGTTTAATTTAATAAGCTACTGGACAGATTTTAAATTTTTTTGTTGTGTTTAAAGGTTAAAGAAAGATTTTGCTAGTAATATTTTAAGTTATAATTTTTTAACAATTAACTACGCAAAACCTCATTGATCGTTTTTTATATTTTCGTCTATAATTTTAAAACTTTATTAATTCATAAAAATATAGGTTTTGGCGATATTTTTTGGAAATTATAGAAATTTTTGAATAAATCTATAAATATGAAGTTTTTTTTATAAATTTCCATAGTTTTCAAAAAAAAATCGCCAAAATCTAAATCTTTGGTATTATGTAGAAAAGTAATGAAATTATAAGGCAAAAAATAAAATTCAAAGGAGATTAATTAATTAATTAATTTTTTAATTCTTTTTAATATAACAACTAATCAAAAATTGTAATTGTATTTATTTTAACTAAAAAAAGACTTTTATTAGCAAAACAAAAAAAAATTAAAAGGCGTTAAGTAGCTCGTGAAATACATCAAATTGAACATAATATGAAACTCGTGGTTTTTAAAAGTAGCCCTAGCTTAAGGGGAGAACGACTGGCGATTACCAAAAATTCTCTTCTATATGAAATGTTGTTTTTTATTTTCTCTCCCACTGTAAAAAAAAGTTAAAACAAATAAAATATTTGTGTTAAAAAAAACGAATTTTTGGTTGAAAATTCGTGATTTTGACCTATATGTTTGGAATGATACACGTCAAAGAGATCAAGACGGTGCTCAAAATCTATTAGTCGTTGAAAGTTTGTTTATGGCTCAAATTGAAGCTATGGCTTGAGAGTTTCATAAAATGTGTTCCATTGTCCTTAATGGCGGATCAATATGACGGTTGCAAATCTGCAAATCAAACGCCTCAACGTCAAAGAATAGTTTTGTTGATGTTATTTTTAAAAGTGTTGTGTTTAGGAATTACAATATGTGTCATAACAACACATATATACCTTTTAAGATAAATAGGTTCCACAACAACATGCGTTCCGAGGTGTTGATGAACGTTGTTTTTAAACCATTGTGGTCCCGTCCTTCTGACTTGTTAAATCAATAGATCATTTAATTAAAACCCTTTTCTGATGTATCTTTGCTTGCTGAACACGAACATAACCTTAATTTTTGACATAATCAGTTAAAAAAATGCAAATTTCGCGAAAACTTTGGTGATCTTGGAACTCAAAATACAGTTTTCAATAGTTTTCTAGGGTCCAAGATTGAAAAGTGGAATTTTTAGTATAATATTGGTTAGGTTCGTACTCAGCAAACCAAACTACATCAAAATAAGGTTTTTTTTAAACACTCCAACGATAATCAGTTATAAAAAGCAAATACTTTTTGGTAGTTTTTGAATAGGATAGGGTCTAGGGACGACATGTGAAAATTTTAATTTAGGGATAGGTTATATGTGATCTGTTATACGTTTTTAGAAAATAAAATTAACCGCTGTGTGTTCGTTATTACAAAACACAGTTTTTTGGAAAGTTATTGGATATTACGGACAAAAAAGTAGCTTCTAACTAAAAAAAAGATTATATTCGTATTTAGCAAGCAAATATACATCAAAAAATGGTTTCTATCAAAAGATGCGATGAATTTTACAAGTATAAAGTTAAACAGTTTAAGAAACTCTATAATCTTAGCTTATATTTGCGCCATAAACAAAATTTTTTACGACTGATTGAATTTTGAACACAGCCTTGATGCGTTTGAGGTAAAACGTCCCATATATATCAAGATAGATATGTAGACTCTAAGTTAAAATATCTTACCATATATTCAGTAGGGAACTGATTTATTATACAGTTCATCAGTTGTCCTGCTATGCCAGTCGCCATATTTTTTAATTTTTATTATTCTCCACCAAAATTAAACGAAGTTCATAATTCACACTATTATTTGCATCATAATATTAATTATTATAATATTAATTATTAATAATAATGAATAATATTAATTTATGATGCAAATCAATATTAATTATTAATACTGATGTTAATACTGTTTAAACTAGGGACTGTATCACTACCACTATTTATTATATGTATATAGATAGACCACTAAATTATCACAACTTTAAAAAATTTACTTTTCTACTTAAACAACCAGATTGAAACTGAAAATGTTTAATACCAATTTTCGTTATGATTCCAATTTATAAAAGTTTATAAAAGTGTTTGTAAAAAGAAATTTTTTTCTGTAAAATAGTTGTTGGTTTTTTAAATTGCATAAGTCCCTTTGTAAAGTTTAAAAAAAAATCTTCAATATTCGTATTAAGTTTTACAACAAAAATTGTAGAATGTTATTTTTCTGTTCACAAAATTTTACAAAATTTTGTACAATTGATTTTTATTTTGTTATGGATACACGATTTATGATTTAAAATTTAAAAAAATCAACATAATCTTAACAATATTTTTATTAAAACTATAAAAAAAAGTTGTAATAAGAAATATTTATGATTTTGTACTTTTTTAATCCAAATCACAAAAACAATTGGTAAGTTTACAAATGTTTTTCAAATTTAAAAAAGTATACAAAATTTTCTATAAAGCTTAGGATTTTTTGGTAAATTCACAAAAATTTTTTGTTAGCACTTTTACAAAACGATTTTGTAAATCTTACCGGCAATATTTTTTTGAGTGTGCGACAATTTTTAATATCCAAAGACAAATTGTTTAAAGTTTTCAAAATAAGTTGTGCTAGATATTTTGAATTTTGATTTTCAATTTGTAAAAATCCAAAAATCGTTCTCTCGCATCGCCCACTTTATCAATGTATACATTAATATAAAACTTACTTAGTCAGTGTGGTTCACGTCTGGCGTAGAATTAACAATAATTGAATAATATAAAGAGTCCTGAATTTCTTGAATTAGGTGTTCTTTTACTTCAGTTCCCATTTATAAATTCATCGCATGTGGTATGTGATAAAAAACTTACATTACCTTTTCCTGGATGGCTGTACCTCTCCAAATGATTTTTAAGAAAATCATCAAATTGGGATAGGTACTCAATGCATGTCATAAAATTTCCTTTTCTGCTCGAATCAACACCTTCTCGATGACCACGAAATGCTAAACCCAAAGTAGCTAATAGCTTTACTGTAGCTGCAACTCTTTTTAAAACTTCCCGACAGTATTTTTGTTGTACTTCAATCTCACGAGCTATTTGAGTATCAATACGTTCAGTTACAAACAATCTTTTTTTCAAATTTTTCAAACAAATTTTTTAGACAATATTTTTTTCCAATCAACGTTGATAAAACGAAATATACAACTAAAGCTAAAACACCTATACTATTTCAACCATATCATATGGAAACACTTTTCAAACGTTAATCCAAATGATGAATTTAGCATGTATTGTATAAAAAATACATGGATTTTAAGCATACAATAATAGATTTCAATTCTACACGTTAAAAAGTTTTCATTTATTTAGTTATATATGAAATTAATCTAAAATATGTACAATTATATGCTTAAAATTGAGATTTTCAGTTAAATGCTTTCAATAAATTGTAGGTCTTAAGAGAAATCCAAAATCATTGATGAAAACATAAAACTCAAATATACTTCAAAAATCCAAAAAATACTTATCTGGATTTTGTTTTTATCAATAATTTTGCGATTAATATAATAACAGCCCATTGCAAATAAAGTTTTAGTATTAATATTCATTCGTAACAGTGGAATTTTTCAAAACAAAATGTTTTTTTACTATACAAATTGGAAAACGAATTTGTACATTAAAAAATTATAAAACTATCAAATTAGAATTATTAAAATAAATACATACATGAAAAAAAGTAATACAAATTGACAACCTAACACTTTTACATGTGGGATAATATTAAAAAAATCTTTAGGCTTAAAAACTTTGGTTGAATGAACTTAGTCATCTGATATTTGAATACATATAAAATATCAATACTATTTGTAGCGAGGGGGCCCCTGTGCATGTGGGGCCCGAGGCGGCCGCCTCTTCCGCCTCTATGGTAATCCGCCACTGGTCTTAATCAAACTCATTTGCAAAATTTTTGGTAAAATCTTAGGCCCCAAAATTTTGTTCCGCCTCAGGCCCCTTAAAGGCATAATCCGCCACTGCTTTTTAAAGTCAGGGAAATGAGTTTTCACAAATTGTTAATGGCATAATGTAAAGTCGAGAACAAAACATGAACCTTGGGTTATCAGATATATTAACCAAACTTGTAGTAAAAAACTAAAGTGCTTGAAATTGTGTCATCATAATGCATCCTTAATTTGTATCATACGAAACTTTTAGTTGCCCAAAGTGTTATATAAAAAATAAAAATTATTAAATTTAGAGCGACTGAGACTTCAATTAGCTTTCAACAAGTCGACGGGCATCCATGCTTCATCAAAATAATGCAACAAAAATTAGAATAATTTAAATTTCATATTAACGTTTATTTATACACTCTAAGAAAAAATCACTACTATAATAGTAGGAAATGGGTTGCCTACTATAATAATAGTAAAATACTTTGCTGTGTAAATTACAAACTTTACATCAAATAATGTGTAAAATACGTTCAAACATTTTGTGTAAAGCTGCGTATTTTGATATGTGAAAAAACATATTATTTGTGAGAGTTCACAGAATTTGTGTAACAATACGAATTTTTAAAATGTAATAATAATTAATTTTTTGTAAGTTTTTACACAAAGAATGTAATATTACAAATTGTAATATGTGGAAAAAAAGAATTATATGTCATTATATATGGAAATTGTGAAGTTCTACAAAATATTTTTGTTCATAATTATTTTATTTATTAAATATACAATAACTTAAATTTATTACATATAATTCATTAAATTAAATTTAATATTTTATTCACTATGTAAAACATCACTGTAAAACTCAAATCACTGTAAGACTTTTACATCACTGCAAACTGCCAAATCGTTGAAACTGCCCAATCCAAGAATTTCCTGTAAAATAAAATTTTAGAGATGAGTTTTTGAACTATATTATGTTTACACATAAATTATAAATCTGCTAAAAGTAAAACATTATAATATTTCCTTTCTTATAATTGCGATCCATGGAGTATTATTTGTTGGGTTTTTTAGATGTAATTTATGAAATGAATCGCCAAACTAGAAAACAAAAAAAAAATCTATCAATTTCTTCCTAATTTTTTGAATTAAGTTATTAATATTTTAATTTTTTTTGATATTTTTGATTTCGGTAACGTACGCGTCTTCAAATTGATTTCGATACTTATGCGAAATCCATAGAAAACAGGTTGAGAATTGACAGTATGTACTTTTTCAGTTTTATGCGCAAATTCACACACATAAGGTGTTTTAAAATTGAAATTACACAAAATAAATGTAAGATCACACAGAAATAGTGTAAAATAGCGAATTTCGTGAAAAAACACACTTTGTGTGTAAAATAACTGAAATTTCTACCCAAAACATTTGCCATTCGTTTTTTTACATTTGAAATGGATAAATTCATTAAAAATTTGATAAATTATCTACTTTTATAGCAATGATATCACAATCTTAAAATTTAAGTTTTTAGAGTGTAGGACCCCGAAAATCAAACGACTAGACTCAAGATTATACAGTTATTTTAAATAAACAGTTGTTTGGAAATTAGGTCAAGCTATCCACACCTTTTTCCCGAATAAGGTTCAGAATCTTCGGCGTTGTAAATATTTTTATGAGTTATTATATGACAAAGGTAAGATACAAGTTACAAACAAACACTTAAGGAAATTGTATTAACTGTAATTTAAAATGAAATGTCCAAAGCTTTCGCAACATTTGAATCAAATTCTCATAACAAATGAAATTGATATTCATATGCATTTTTATATAATTCATATCAATAAAATAATTAATAAATTTTATTTTATTAAAAATCCAACATGTAACTTACTGTTCGCAGTGATCAAAGAAAAAATACAACGCAACAATACCAACAATTTCCATATAAAAGATGATGTTGATCATCATAAAAGTTACATTTAATTTTGTGTTGTTCAACTGTTGGTATGAAAATGAAACTCGTCGTTGCTTTCGTTACTTTATTTGCTATTGCATTCGCTCAGCCAATTGATAGCGAAAAAGATGCTGTAATTGTACGTTCCGCTAGTGACAATATTGGAACTGATGGATATGCTTTTGGGTAAATATTTGGTTTTAATTATTTTTTTTGTATTTAACACCAATTTATTTTAACAGATTCGAGACAAGCAATGGAATTGTGAGAGATGAATCCGCAACGGTAAAAAATATAGAAACAGAAAACCCTGCTTTATCTGTCCGTGGGTCAGTTAGATGGCTTTCGCCAGAAGGAATAGAATTCTTACTTAATTATATTGCTGATGAATATGGTTTCCGTGCTGAAGGTGCCCATTTACCAAAACCCTAATTTAGTAATTATTTTATTGTTGTACAAAAATATTTGTATGTTGTTGTAAATATTTTTTATTTAATTTTGTAAATAAAATTATGTAATTTTAAACCAAACTTATTACCTCAGTTGTATTAGATAAGAAAAAGTGAAATGAGGTTGATAATCGTAGGAGGTTTAAACAAAAAAGAAGATCTCTCTCATAATTTTTTTTATTAAAATTTTGTTATGTACGTTAGGGGATAGCTGATAGTGATATGGTACATTAAATGGGGTCTTAATATGAAGTGCAAGATGTTCAAAACGGCTTACTTCTTGATAAAATATTATATTGTTTGAAGATTTTTACATTTATTTGTCGATTTTCTTTTAATTTCGGTATATGATGTGGGTGTTTTGCCAATATTTCCTACAAATTTCATTGAAGTTATTGCAAAAATAATTATTTTATCGAGAAATTGCTAGCTGAAAATTTATGTGTACTTTGTGACGTGGAAATTATTTTACAGATAATACATGGAGCTTCCACATTCTGAAAAAAATTTATAAGAATTCTTAATAAATTTTTTCTACGATTTTTTGAATATTGAATACTTCATGAAATTTCACATGTTTCTTTCCATCAGGTAAATTATCCAGTTCTAAATCATTTATGTAGTAAATATACCCTTACATAGTAAACCCTTGAGATTATAAAGAATGAAATTTTAATTAATTATAGCCCATAGACGTTTCTAAAACTCTAGGCTAGTTAATAACTAATTAAATATATAAACGATAAATCAGTTGATGAAATTTTTTTACCAATTTATAATTTCCAAAAACAAAATGAGGAATGAATGAATATTTCAACAAATAATAAAAATAAAAAATAAAAATACCTGTTGAAATACTAGTTATATTTAGAAAAATAGGATAATAAGACAATAAAGTTGATGCGGATTAAATTTCAAAGCGATTTGAGATGCATATTTAGAATTTTTATTATATATATATAACTTTTGATTTTTAACATATGATATTTTAACAAAAAAATTTGTAGGTTACTGATATATTTGTCTTATTATACTAGAAAAAAGGATGTTTTCATAGGCGTATAGAAGGAAATTAAACTTTGGTCTGCGTTAACGGTTTTTATATAGTTGTTCTCATAAGGCTTCCTTATGAGAACATAGTTGCATAGAACATAAGTTGCAATGTCTTTTTTGTCATATTTAGGGGACTCAGCAATGCACCACTTGTAGAAAGAGTCAGCACAACGTCCATGATTTGTTCTTATTCGGTTCAGTGTGCTCTAGGTAAGGCGTGGCAGATCGAAACCGGGTTGAGTAGGAGTCGTGTTAATAATAGTAAGGCCAGGTATGTTGTAATTATTGCAGGAGGTATCCCAGTCATCCAAGATATAATTAAAATATTAAAATCAGATGCCAGCAGGTACTGCCAGTTTTGTGGGGAGGCTTTCTTAACTTCAATCGACAAGGAGTGTGGTCACCGTAATATTTATACAGAGGTAAAGTGAAGTTGTTGGTACCTTTTATGTTCACGCACGAGAGCATGAGACCCCCATGAGTGCTGGTAGAGCGATATTATTTAACACAGGGAACCAAGGTAAGTTGGACCTGATATTACCACTTATAGTACCCATTGTGGCATGAAGATGAGGGTCAACTTTTTGAGTATCTGTGCTATTCAGTCAGACTGGTGCTCCGTACTCCACCACTGAGTACACCAGACCTAGAGCAATAATGTGGAGGGTAGCTGGAGTAGCACCCCATGTCGTCCTGGGAAGTTTGAGCAGTATATTGTTTCTCTTTAAGTTTTTTTGACGTATTTTCTAAGTTGAGTTTGAAGGAAAGAGTTATATCGAGAGTAATGCCCAGATACTTTGGTCGTTGTTTGGTGAGATCAATGAACACTGCGCCACTCAACACTGCACCTGTCGGCTTTAGTCAAGAAAGCCTCCTCATAAAACTGCCTCCACCCTGCTGGCAACTGATTTTAATATCTTGGATGCTTGGGATACCTCCTGGAACCATTTCAACACACCTGACCTTTCTATTACTAACCCGACTTCTACTCAACCCGGTTTCAACCTGCCATGTCATACCTGGACTATGATAAAAAGAATAAGAACTAATCATGGACGTTGTGCTGACTCTTTCTACAAGTGGGGTATTTCAGAGCCCCTGAATGTGACGGCGGAGCTCCACAACAAACCATAAAACACGGTGCAACTGTGTGTCTAATTCGACATTACAATGGTGACATCTCAGACATCCATTTGGTCAATCTCTTTTTGTTTTTGTTTTTTATTAATTAGTTAAACATGTTTAGCACACTAAATATGAAATATTCATTATTTAGACTCTTTGAATATCCGAAGATACCATGTCAACTATAAAGGAAGGAGATAAGGAAAATGGAAGGAATGGGGATATAGGGATAACTATACTAATTGTTTTAAATGATTATGGACATTTTCTTTAAATGCCCGAGGGGAAAATTCATCGGGATATACAGAGGGAGGCATTGAGCTCCACAACTTGGCCACTCTATTAAAATAGTCGTTCTGGAAGGACACAGTTCTACAACGAGGTATTTGTACAACAAATGGATGGGATAACTCGGCAGCTCTTGTTTGTCGATTATACTGCGCACACGATGGAAGGATATTTTGAATTTCCTTAGAGGAGAATTCGCTAAAGTTATATTTATAGTAGATTGATAATTCAGCCACATTTCTTCTGTGCTGGAGTGAATCAAGCTGGTCCGTTAGTTCGGTATTACCAATCAACCGTATTGCTTTTCTCTGTAGAGAGTCTAGATATTTTATTGTTGACTGACAAGTACCTCCCCAAACATGACAGCAGTACTCCATATATGGACGAATAAAGGACTTGAAGATTAATAAAATTTGCTCGGGATTGAAATACTTTTTACATCGACTCAAGGATCCCAATTTTTGCATTGCAGATTTAGCGAGGTTGAACACATGTTTATTCCATTTCAGGTTATTTTGAATATCCACTCCAAGAAGTCTAACTGATTCAACCTCACGCAATTCCTCGTGGTTTATTTTAATAGGAAAATTTTTATGTCGCTCCATTCGTGAAAGACGACATAGCTCCAGATCTTTGTTGATAGAATCAATTAGCAGCTCTCTATCAGTGGTAACTGCAGTATGAGATCGAAATTTAGGGGATGCATGTGATGCATGCAATGTGCTGTCATCAGCAAAACTGTGGATTGGGTGCACTGTGGAAATAAGTAAGTCATTAATGTATAGAAGAAACAAGGTTGGTGAGAGTGCAGAACCTTGGGGAACCCCAGCATTGGTTGTGAAAATATTGAATGTGATACCATCTAAATTAACATGAAATTGGCGACCTGAAAGAAAACTATGAATCCATGAGACAGTAAGATGGTCTATGCCATAAGATTTTAATTCAGCTTTGAGATTTTTATGCCACACTTTATCAAATGCTTTAGAAATGTCAAGTGAAATACTGAATGTTTCACCATGGTTTTCAAGCAATTTGTTCCAGAGATGGGGTACGTAGGCTAACAGATCACCTGTTGCATGACTTCTACGAAAACCATACTGTTTATCATCAATAATTCGCGACACTTCCAAATAATCTATTAAATTGTAGTTAACATATTTTTCAAATATTTTAGATAAAACTGACAGAATTGCAATTGGTCTATAATTGTTAGGATTTATCTTACTCCCTTTTTTTGGTATGGGTTGAACGCTGGCCAGCTTCCAAGAGTTGGGAAATATTCCGGTTTTATAAGATAAATAGAAAATGTTTGTTAAAATTGGAGCTAGTTGCCTAGCAAAGATTTTAAGAATGAGGGGTGGAATACCGTCGGGGCGAGCAGATTTGTTGATTTTGATAGAAAGAAGCATTTTCCGTACAATATTGCAACGAAAAATAAGGTCTCGATGTAGTAACATGGTTAGACTCACTCGATGTATATATCTAATGTCCCAGTGTAATAATGTCTAATGCTCCAATTTTTTCTACTTTTTTTTTACTTGTTCGCTACTCATGTTTTATTTTTGTTTAAGTTTTATTGATTTTAATTTGTTGTGTACCGAAAAAACCATACGCTAAATAACTACGCCTGTTTTTAATTATTTGTAATACCCATCTTCAATAAATGATGTTGAAGCTAGCAGTTAGTCAGTACAACCGCCATTGGGACAAAACCAGCTTGTTCAACTGGAATTCGGTTATTCAAGATGGATGCGATACGGTTGTATATGAGTATATGAGTCGTTTTAGTAATTTATAGCAGGCGCTCAAATGAGTGAGCGGTCGGTAGCTTTCTGGTCTGTTGGATGGTTTACCTGGCTTAAGTATGGCTATCACTTTCGTAGTATTTACTGTCCAGTAAGAGTGTTAGGTGATATTTATTTTTTTGGGGATGTTTGGGATTTTTTAGGGAATCTTCCATCAGTTGTACATGGAATTGCTGGACAGGGCTCCCAAGGGTGGGACTTCGGTTAATGGTCGTGGTAGTCAACATTTATATCCTTCCTTACAATAGAACTTACCTCAGATTTTTGGGGATTTTCTTCGAGACATGACTAGTAAAACGATAGTTTTAATACAGCTGGCCAACAGGCATTTCGCTTCTACGGTCAAGGATATAGATGAAAGTGATATTTATTAACGTCAAAAAAAATTTTTCAACATCTTAATTTTTCCTTTTTGTTTTTCATCATAAAACAATTTGCTGTAAATATGGCTATCTCGTTGAAATCATTCATTTAATCAATTCGTAGTCTTTCTCATGGTATATACAAGGATGGTCCGCTTAGTTAATTATCAAATAGTGTTATGTTTTTGTTCAACGCTATCTTCATTTAATTAAGTTTTGTTATGCCCAACAAATACTGTTAGGTGTACGTTTTCTTTTGCAGCTAACGTAAATAAACATTTAACGCATAAACTTAAAAATTTCCCTTAACATTTGTAATTAAAAAAATAATTTGATACTTTATGATTAGCATATGCGATGTCCGCTGTAAACAAGAATAAAGAGAATGAAAGAAACCAATTTAACTTTACATTCTAACAATTCGGCTGTTAGTGTTGTTCTTATACTTATATTTTATTCTCGTTTTATTTTCTCTACGGAACGGAACCAGCGCATCTTTTTGTATATGTGAAGTCTGTTATTCACGTTCAGGGTTTTCAATATGTATAGGTTGATTCATGTAATTTGAAATGAAAGTTCATATTTACAATATTAAATTGATGATTTTTTTTGTAATGTGGATTACCTTGGGCAATGAGTTTTACTGTTTCACTTTTATTTGTTGTTTCGCTGGAATGAGATGAATGTATACAACAGAAAAAAGCTAAACAGAAATTTCTTTTTGTTACTAAGCCGCCGATTTTGAATATTGTCTTTAGTTTTAAGTTTTGAAATCTGAGGAGATAAGTTTCATTTTTAAACTTATATTTGATCGAGTCTTTTTAGTTGTGCAAAAATTGATTAAATTTGTTCAATATTTTACAAAATTTGAGGCATGTGAGATTTTTTTCTCGATAGATTGCACTACTTTACACAATTTAAGATTGCGGCAAATTAAAAATTATATGAGAACAAACAAAAATAATTACAAAACAAAACAGGAAAAATATAAAAATATGTATATATGAAAAGAATATGAAAATATAAATAGAAAAAGCACAAAAAACTTAACAAAGTTGATTGATGTTGTCAAACGTAATTCTTATGTTGTAGTAAGGGTGTAAATTTGGAACCGGATTATTGTATGCCGCACATTCACCATCTCCCATGCTTCAATCCTCCAGAAAATGAATCATTCGTTTTTATCGAGAAAAAAAATCTCACATACCCCAAGTTTTGTTTCTTCTTTTATCTATATAAATCTCTATATAAATAGACAATAAAATTTTTGGTGTATGGCTGTGTGTGGGTATTTTCGTGATATTCATGCATAGGATCTAGAGGAAACTTTGGTGAATGGTCCAAGTTAAATTGAAAATGGAAGATCTGGATTCAGTTCAAAATTGGACAAAATGACGGGGGGTTTCCCAAACACCTTTATGTTTGAATCTTCCAAAACATCTCATCCCGGCTTTTGATCTTATTGAAACTTATAGTATATAAGGTTTTAGTACTATTTACAATATTTCTGCATACCAACTTCTGGTTTGTCACGTTCTGTTATTACGTACAATATCTTTAAAATTTTTTTTCTCTTCATCCCGAGTAAGAAAAAGCTAAGAGGCCAAACATCCAATTCCGCGCCACAGCTTTTGGGGTTTGGGTCAGGCTTGACATTTTCCAACTGCCAATGCTTGAACTGATGTGCTGGGGCCAAGTCTGGCAAAACAGGCTTGAGCCAAGTCTGGCAAATAAGGCTAGGTTCACCAAACCAATTTTTTCCCAGACCTCCTTTATATGTGTTGAAAGAAGTTGTGGAAAGAGTAACATATATGAAAATAAATATAAACAAAATATGCCCTGCACATGCTTAGGTACAATGCATCACACTGGTTAATAACGCGTAATGTAATAAACTGAACCTTGGTTCAGTCTAGACATTTACAACTTGCTAACTAGCCAAGGCTTAACCTGCCAATACTGGTCCAAGGATGGTCCTTTGTTTAATTTGGCAGCTTCTACCCGTGTTAAAGTTCCCTAGAGGCTTATAGTTGGTTGAAAGTTCCTCTGTTTCTTTTATGTTGATAAGACTCATTTTTATGGGATATTATTTTACGGTTAATCTAATGGACTTGGCACTTTGACGCAGTGATGGGGCTCAGTAGACTCAGTGATCTTAGGAGCTACAACGGTAGGGTCACCCATGCCGTTAGGTCCTCGGTGAGAATCGAAGCCAAGATCAAGTCCAAAGCCCAAAGCTAAGGTAGACACGTACGCTGAAAGCTTAGCATGGTCAAGGGGGTGCTTGATTACTAGTACGGAACTCTGGATACCGGGCGCCCTCCAGTTTCAATAGCCTTACCACAGCACAGGGCTCTGTTGTGGTTGACCAATGTACCACCCTATTTACTCCATAAATATTGTATGGAAAACAAAAAAGTTTTATATGAGAGCGATGCTTCTCCAAACGCATCACATAAACTAACAACAAAAATGTGCACCATGTCCTACTCTAGGATCATGCCTGATTTATCAGCTTATCCTAAACCAGACAGCACACATGCCATGTCTGACTCTAGGACCATGCCTGATTTATCAGCTTATCCTAATTCGGATAGTACACACACCATGTCTGACTCTAGGGTAGTGTATGATTCACCAGCTTACTCTAAGTCAGATAGAACACCTGTACGATATAGACAAAAATCTCTAGTACCTAAATTAAGTTGCGTTCAGATTAATCTGCACAGATCAGAAATGGCCTCAGTTAATTTGAACCGGTTAATTGAACAGGATGCTCACAATCTTGCGTTCATACAGGAGCCGTGGGCAGACAGTAAAAAAATAAAAGGTCTATCGTCAAACAAAAATACAAAACTGATCTATTTCTCAGATGTGGAAAGACCGCGAACCGCGATTCTTTTCAACAAACACCTGAAAATATTTCCATTGAATGAATTTATCTGTAGAGATCTTACAACGGTCTGGATAGAAATTCATCTTCCTCAAGGTGGATCTCGTAAATTCATTTTAGCTTCTGCATACTTCCCGGGGGATGAGGACGAGACACCACCAGAAATGGTAGAGAAACTCATCAAGTATTGCAACAATAACCACTACAACCTCATAATAGCGTGTGATGCTAACGCTCATCACACCGTGTGGGGAAGTAGTAACATTAACACAAAAGGCGAGCGTCTGCTTCAATTTTTGTATGCAAACAATATGTTTATTGCAAACAAAGGTAGTGAGCCTACCTTTAAAAACGCAATCAGAGGTGAGGTCCTTGACCTTACTTTAACTAACATAAACGCAACTAACTATATTAAGAACTGGCATGTTTCGAAGGAAGCTTCTATGTCTGATCATGCTTATATATGTTTCAACATAGAACACTACCCAAAGAGCATCCAGTACTTTAGAAACCCGAGGAAAACCAACTGGGAACTTTACACAACGTATCTTCAGGATAATGTAAATAGTTGCGGCAGTATCAACTCTACATTTGAGCTCGACTCTGCAGCAAATAATTTGCAAGAAATTATCACTGAGGCATACAACCTTAATACTCCAATAACTCAATCCCAAAGATGCAGAGATGTACCTTGGTGGAATGGTAACTTGGAGAGGAAAAGGAATAAAGTTCGTAAGCTCTTTAACAGAGCAAAAACAACAAATAATTGGATAGAGTACCGAGTAGCTCTAACCAATTATAATAAAGAACTCAGACAATCAAAAAGAAATAGCTGGAAAGAGCTCTGCAATACGATAGATAATCTGCCTGCTGCAGCTCGACTCCAAAAATTGATGTCGTCTGATCACACAAACCCTCTAGGCTTAATCTGCAAACCAAATGGTACGTATACCACCAGCTGCATTGAGACACTAGATACTTTACTTCAAACCCACTTTCCGGGCTCAATAAAATGGAGCACGGAAGATAATGCCAACGAAGACGTAGATCTTCTAGATCCTGCAACTAAAAGTACTGCAGATCATTTAGCAAACACAATTTTCACCCCCAACAAAGCGAGATGGGCTATAGAATCCTTCGGTCCATATAAATCTCCAGGAGGTGATGGAATTTTTCCGGTATTTCTGCAAAAGGGTCTAACAATCATTCTTCCATATCTCATGCGTTTGTTAAAAGCAAGCTTTCGCCTTGCTTACATTCCTCAGATATGGCGAGAAATCAGAATTGTTTTTATACCTAAGCCAGGAAAAAAACCAAATGAAGCCAAATCATACAGACCGATAAGTCTTACATCTTTTCTATTAAAAACAATGGAAAAGATGTTGGATTATCACATCCGTCATGTATGTTTCAAACAAAACCCTCTCAACTCTAGCCAGCACGCCTATCAGACTGGGAAATCTACTGAAACGGCGTTACACAAAATGGTGAAAGAAATTGAGAGCACCTTAAACTATAAGGAGGCACTTGTATGTACATTTATAGACATACAAGGAGCCTTTGACAATGTCCACTTCAATGCTATCATCGAAATGGCCACAAAGAAAAACATAAATCCGCTTATCATTACGTGGATTATCAAGATGCTACAGAGCTGGAAGATAATGGCTACACTAGGTGATTATTCAGTGACTGTTACTGCATCTAGAGGCTGCCCGCAAGGGGGCGTGCTCTCTCCGCTGCTTTGGCTAATGGTGACTGATGATCTCCTCACTAAGCTAAATGATTCCGGCTTCAACACTGTAGGCTATGCCGACGACTTGGCAGTCATGGTTAGAGGAAAACATGACTCCATTGTCGCTGGTCGAACCCAGACAGCTCTTAATATTGTATCAAAGTGGTGCAACAGATTGGGACTGTCGATCAATCCCCAAAAAACAAGTATTGTCGTTTTCACAAACAGGAGAAACTTCAATTTCGTTTCTCCTGTTCTAAACGGCGATCCAATACAAACATCAAAAGAGGTTAGATATTTAGGTGTGATCCTGGATAGCAAACTAACTTGGAACTTACATCTGAAATATATCTCTGATAAGGCAAACAAAGTTTTCTTCACATGCAGAAACCTGTTTGGGAAAACATGCGGTCTTAGCCCAAAAATGATACTTTGGTTGCACCAAAGTATTATAAAACCAATTCTAACATATGCAGCTTTAGTTTGGTGGCCTAAAACGCGCCAAATAACTGCTCAAAATATGTTTACAAAAATACAAAGGCTTGTGTGTCTTAGTGCCACAGGTGCTTTCAAAACCACGCCAACGTCAGCAATGGAGATTCTTCTAAAGCTTTCTCCATTGCATCTACATGTTAAATCTGTAGCGGTGTTGAGCGTTCATAGACTGCAGCTGACAAAGGGGATTAAGCCGGGTAATCTAACTGGACACCTTAAAATCCTTTTTGAATTACAAGCTGAACTGCATACATACCATATTTCGGATTGTATGCCAAAAACAATAGATTTAGACTGGCACTTTGATGTCAAGATATTGGCCAGAGATCTTATTAAAAACTACATACGGTCACTGCCACATAACGCCAGCATCTGGTACACAGATGGTTCTCGAACCAACATGGGCACGGAGCAGGAGTATTTGGTCCTAGAACAAAACAAACGGTTGCCTTAGACCTTAGTTGTTGACCACAACAACCATATTTCAATCCGAAATTTTTGCCATTAGCAGTTGCGCTTTGCTATGCGCTGAAAGAAAATAGCAAAATATTGAAATATATATTATCTCTGACAGCCAAGCAGCACTCTTGGCACTAAAATCTACGCGCTTTGATTCAAAACTGGTTCAATGCTACCAAAATCTATTAAAAATCTCGTGCAATAACACTGTAACACTTGTGTGGGCACCTAGCCACACAGGAATACAAGGAAATGCTATCGCTGACGCTTTAGCAAAGCAAGGCGCCAATAAAAAATTTGTTGGACCGGAACCGTGCTTTGGAATGGCCAAGAGTTCGCTCAAAAGCACAATCCAAACAATGGAACAAGAACAAAATGCTAAATTATGGAGAAGCAGAGAGGGACTAGTACACTCCAAGAAGTTTCTAGGTAACCTCCCTGTTTCACCCTTAAAAACAATCGACTTAAACAGAGAGTCTCTAAGAATTTTAACGTGGTGCGTTACTGGACATGGTCCTTTAAACCACCATCTTAACCACCACCATCTTCTGCTACTCGGACGCGGAAACGATGGAACACGTCATCTGCAGCTGTCCTGAACTCTCTGGGCACAGATACAACCAAATTGGTCATAGAAGACTAACACTTGCATTACCACAAAACGTCACCCCAATTGAGCTAATTAATTTTATTCAAAGTCTCAACTTGGATGACAGAATACAACCATTAACGGCACAGACGACGACTGACTAATAACAAAATCAGGGTAAGCACAATAGACCTTCAGGTCGCAGTGCTACTTGAACTGTAAGTCTCAAGGCCCTCCAATAAAAAAAAAAATTACGGTTAAACAAAGTGTATTCGTAACGAACACACTTAGTCTCACCTCTTGAGGCCTCACAACGAGTCTCACCTCTTACACTGTCACATTTAATAATTGAAAACTATGTGTAAAATTTTAACAATCTTGGTTAAAGAAACAGAGTAACAGTTTACTGGATACATGGTAAAGCAGGTAATGAAAAAGCCGATAAGACCGGTACAACAACATATTTCGTAAGCCCACCACTCTTTTGTGGGCTAAGTACAATATCTAACCATCAAAAAATGAAGGGTAGAACTATGACGAAATGGTCTCCAACCGGGAATAGTAACATCGGCTTAAGACATTCGAAGAAATTAATGCGGTTGTTTGAATGAAACCAATGATATCCTCATGACTGAATAGATGCAACTTAGGAATACTGTTAGGTGTTGCTGTTTTTAAGTTCTTAGGCTGGGGAGGATTTTAAAAATGAACTCTCACTGGGTACTCACAAGGGAGTAGACAGGTGAGTATACGGGTTTTTTAAGTCGTAGTACACATTGTTTACCACAACTTTTTTATCAAAGCTATGATTTCGTTATTGCAGCAATTTTATGTCGTATATAAACGTTGGATTTAGGATCTAGTCATTTTATTCAAACTTAATTTACATATGTTTCAATGTTAACCAAAAATCATGTTTAAAAAAACATATCTTTGAAAATTGTCTGGGCAGTATTTCTGAGTATCCATTTTTGCATTTTGTAATATAGTAAACTTTTTTTTGTATCATTTGACCCAAACTTGTTTCAAATTGAACAAGTAGTTTTAGAATTTTTATCGATCTCTTTATATCTCAAAATACGTTGAACGCAATTTTTTCATACGCAATACGAACACATTCCATATGAAAGAAATGTTAATCAATATCAAATTTGATTTCCAACCTTGTATGGTTTAAAGAATTTTACACGTGTGATCATTTTCACGTATTTCAAGAGCAAAAAGCTTAATTTAACAATTATAACAATTAACTACCTGACTAACATCTATATTTAATTATATAATAATAAAAATATCAATGAAATTACTTTATACGATAAAATTCTTATACAAGTTGGATTAAAGGATGGATGAAAAGGCGAAAATTTTTCGATTTAAAGAATTTTTTTATTTCAATAAATTAAGTTCACGATCATCTCATCTCTTTCACTTTCGATTCTTGGTAACAATAAAGTTTATGAAAATTACAGTTAAATATTTTTGGTATAAAAGATGTAGTTGATCTTCTTAAGATCATCATTACACAGTTTCACTTTATACAATTTACTTGTAACGAAAAAACATAATCCAAAACAAATTTAATTAAAATGAAATCCATGATTGTATTTGTCGCATTACTTGCTATTGCATTCGCTAAACCAGTTGATGATGAAAGAAACGCATCAATTTTACGTTCCGAAAGTGACAATATTGGTATTGATGGATACAATTTTGAGTGAGACTAGCTTAATTTATTAAATTTATAATAATATACTAACCACTTATTTTCCTGTTAGATTTGATACAAGCAATGGAATTTCAAGACAGGAAGCAGCTAAGCTCGAAAATGCAGGAACAGATGATGCAGCATTAGCCGTTCATGGAACAGTTTCATGGGTTGCTCCAGATGGTCAGACATACTCGTTCACCTATATTGCTGATAAAGATGGTTATAGAGCCGAAGGTGCACATATTGTCAAATCCTAGAATCTATTTTAAAATAAATATCTGTAAATGTAATTATTTAATTTTGTAAATAAAAATATTGTTTATACATAAATTGAATGAATTAACATTTTTCTAATGATCACTATAAAAATTAGTTGTAAATCATTAGATTCTCAATACACGAAATAAGGTACAACACAAACAAATGTTCTAGATACGAAGCTTTGTAACCAAGGTTTTCTAAAATTTGTGCTTGTATCGCCAAAATTCTTATCCAAAATAATAAAACATTGTCATTCATCTTAATAAATCAAACTTACATTGTTAGTCTTTGCTTTTGCCGACAATTACTATTTTATTCAATTCATAGTAAATTAACATCATAATCACCCTTTTCATTCAACATCAAATATTAATAAAACTAACAACAATGCAACAAACATTTTTTTACGTATACCGAAATGTCAAATTTTTTGTAATTAAAGTTCAATGAATAATGTTTGAAAAAAATGACTAGGAATTTGTAAACTTTAATTTTTGTTACTCTTACCAAATTTATTGTTAATTCATTACATTATCTTAAAGTTTGTCAAGAACATGTGATTAATTGTGTCAGGATCATCCACCCACATATAAAATGCAACATTAATTATTTTCAAATGTTGGGTTGAAGCAAGTTTTGCTCCATTAAGGCAAGCCAAACTAGTAAGGCAATCTTGCAAAGGGAAGGAACGTTTTATAGCGTATGTATAAATAATTCCTAGTAGGCTCATTCTTTAAAGGTAGTTCCTCATATTATCTCTCTACATTACGTGAATTTAGCCATTTGAGGTGAGGCAAACGCCAACCTCTTACCGCACTCAAAAAAAAACTAAGAAAATTTTACAATTTTTTTGTAAACATGCAACTCACAAATATTTTGTAAGCACCAAAAATATTGTAGATTACAAAAAAATTGTTTGGAAAAACCAAAAATTTTTTGATTTACAAATTATTTTTGGATTTAAAGGAAAAAGATTGTAGTTTTATCAAAAAATTTTGTGAGTTGTATATTTATAAAAATTGTGTAAAAGTTTCCTTTTTGAAGTGAAAACTTCTTTTGGCGCACCACACACAGATTTTTCTGTAGGTAGTAAGTTAGGCTGATCCGTCAGCATTTTTATCATATATCAATTTATCAATCTATCATGTCTTAACGTTTCAAATTGTGTTGTGGATATCGTGCTCGACTGATGTGCTAATTCATAAAAATAATAAACATTTCTTTATACGAATTTTAAAAAAATGGTCTATAACGCAGTTTTTTAAAGTTATATTGCTACTGTCTTTTGCAATTTGCATTCGAGTCATCATGCTAAATAAATATTGAAATTATGAAGTTGTTGTGTACGCTTAATTTTTGCTTTTTATTTAACTATCGTTTTAAACGGTAGTTTGCTTTGATCAATGTTTTTTTTTGAGCATAATTTTTTTATGAAATTAAAAATAACGTAAGAAAGATAGTATAACCTGAAGGCTGAAACAATTACATTTGTGTATCAAAACTATTAATAATTAATTGAGACGGAAATCGCATAAATTCTAAACAAAGAAGCAGAACTTATGTATGATTAAACATGGATGGCAATCATGATAAATAAAATAATTAAAAATGGTGGCACTAAGCCGATAGTGATTTGCAAACGGCAACAATTTGCATTACTAACAATGAATCTGCTTAGCTTTCCGCAGAAATATTTGTAAAATTTAAACTTGTTGTTCTATGGGTGTGACAACCACGCGTACTTTAGTCCCTGCTATTGGCATATGAGTGCTATTCGGACAATTATTTGGTTTACATTGTGAGGTTAGTGTGCGTTAGCGGTTTATCGTTCTTACCTGTTTTTCATTTATTCTACAAATACTACTAATATGATATCAATTGATTGCGATTGCCAATGAAGTTTTCACTTCTGCCGTGCGGTCTTAAGCACACTCTCTGTTTATTTTTGAGTGCAGAATATATTTCAATAGGCTGTACTTACTTTGGGAACAACTTGGCCAAACAAATATTTATATTGATTGCTCTTTAATGCTAATCACCTCCAGGTCCACTTGCTCCTTCCTTGCACGTATTTTAATGATCCAGGTGTGGAGCGGGTCACGCTAAATGACTGCAAATAGGCAGGAACAAAATTTCATGTACTTCGCTTCGTGCTGATGATCAACTAGGCGTGATATTTCTTCAAGTCTTCTAGGCCTCCCAAGATTTCATACAGTGCCAGAACGAAAGCATGGTAAGCCATTGATACGGTTAGAGAATATTTGGGACTCGGATAAGACGGATTGGGATTTAGCAACCTTTTGCTGTGCTAAAATATTACCAGAGCTGGTCCCGGAGAGCATACTAAAGCCTCTCCTTCCAAAAGGCAGAGATCATATGGGAAAATTCTTAAAAGCCCCCTAAAATACCTAAGCTGATGGCACCCAAATCTATAAAATGTAGTAAAAGATCTATTAGTGGTAGCTGTTATAGATGGAACTAACAACGACGACAGCATCACGCCTGCTAACTGAAAGAAAGTGTTAATAGCACTAGCTAACATATTTCTAGAAGTGATCAGCAAAAATCCTAGTTCAAGAGAATAAAGCAAGCCGTCCAATAGTTCCTGCCTGACTCCCAGCAAAGTTTGAAAATTCGGGTAAGGTACTGTAAATTCTAAAATACATCAAACCGGAGCCTCCTACACACAACTGGAGAATAGTTAACATTAAGACTACCAAGCATGATGGCAGGTCACCCATCATTTTTTTCAGATAAAGAATCCTTTGCTCAGCTATTTTAAAGTAATGAAGTAATAAATTTCGGCTTTGGAGCAGTCACCTTGAACTTGTTTGAGAAAGATAAGGCTGAAGGTAAGACAGGGCCGTGACTGAATCGGTTGAGGATGCTTTCTCCATACAGGAAGCCTCGGTTAATGTAGGACACTCGTCTGATATACTGCAGTATTAGACAACTAGTACTAACAGTCACGCTTGGTCCCAACTATACTGATTTATCTGAAGCGATGGGTGCTGTGAACTTTCTGATGAGTATTATCTTGACCCAAGTGAAGAGTCGGATATTACGGTTGGGTAGATGGAGGGAATTACTCATGCTAAAACTAAAAGCAGCCACTGCTCTTTTGCTTAAATTCAACGACCGGGTGGTCAGTAATCAATTTCCTGCGCAAAGTCCTGAGAACTTCTGATACAAACTCATTTCCCAGACTGCTCTGAGATACCTGCTGTAGCGACACGCGGTAACAGGGCAAGTCAGGTTTTTTTCAAGTAAATCATTATCATAGGTTAAGTCTTGCGAATTGTTAAAACTTTAAGCTTAAAGGTGGGCAAGCGATGTAATTGCAACTCCAAGGATCTTAGGCCATTAGTAATTTTTTCTCTTGAAAACACTATAAAGGTTGATAGAAGACTTTTGAGAGGTTTAAAACCTGCAAGATGGTCAGCATCTCAACATGCATACTGCAAAGGCAAATCTGTTGAAACAGCCTAGTACTCTCTCATAAACCAAACTACAAAATCCGTTATATATGATAAACGAGCCTTCAACAAACTTAATCCTGTGGTCAGCTGAATTTACATGCAAGGGATTCAGAGCTATAGTCGCGGTGAATACTAATGAATTAATATTAGAAGCTTTACTGAAACTTTTCTTCACAACACCAAATAAAGCTTCCGAAAAAAAGGTTATAGAAGTTATAGCTGAAATTAGGATTGAAGTTGTTTCAGTTGTAACTGTTTAAAGATCTTATAGAAGCACAGTTGTCGGAGTCTAAAAATTGCTTCAATATCCAACCCTTATAGAAGTTTTATCGAGGCTGTTTTGCGGAAATTAAAAATGTCAAACTGACAGAAGCTATTGCTTCTATTATTTCAACTAAAGGAACTTATACGAAATTGAAATCGTTTCATTTTAACAGAAAAGCATTGTGCATAAGGACGTTTTTGTTTTTTTTAATGTATTATTTAGACATATTTTGCACAATATAAAATATTCTTTATTTAGAGTCTTGAAATAGACAAAAAATCAATCAAAATCATAATCAACTAGAGAATCAGAATCAAAAATCAACTAGAGTGGAATAGAGAAAATTTAATGAGTATTTGGCTAAGTCTTATAAATAATGGTATATGAACTTTTTTAACTTTCTGAGAGCCAAACTTGTCAGGAAGAACTGAGGTGATACAGAGTTTCATAATTTAGTCACTCTATTAAAATAATTTACAGCAAATGGATATTGTTATTGTTTTATATTTATATAACATTTTTAAAAATTAACTCTGTTCATCAGCACCTTAGTACGCATGTTGTTGTAACACCTATTAAAAATCCTATTACAAAACTTTTTATTTTTAAAAAGTATATTGTTCAAATAAAGGTGTAAGTAAGCGAAAAGTTAATGATCGAAAAATATAACTCCCTAATGCTCCTTTACCTAAAATCTTTGAATTAATAACACAAATAGAAAAAAGATTTGTCAATATTCTTTTACGTCTATTAGAAGGAAACAAAATATTTTAAGACCGTAAATCTCAGATTATGATTTCATCGTTATAAAACCCATTGAAGTTACATGTCACATACCTTTTTCCATAAAAAGTAAGCCCCTTAATTATACTATATTTTTTACACCTAAATTTAAAATTTGCAAAGATATTTATTGTTTCTTAACATTTAAATTAACCAATTGGATACCGTGCAGGACAAACGATCGAAGGAACAGAGTTCGAAACTTAATGCAACCGTAAATAAAAACTTAAATTTAAACACTACATAATAACATAGCAATAACAATAATTACGTTAAAAAAGTGTAGTTATATAAGAAACATTGTAATATTTTTGTCACATTTTTTAATAGCTTCTATAAGACTTCTAAAGATTGCTTAAAACGAGCTATTAGAAGCACTTTACCGAAGCTATACCTTGTGAAACCATAAATTCTATTAAGCTTGCATAACTGCTTAAAAAAACCGAAGTTATTTCCGAAGTCTTTTAAAAATCATAGCTTCGTTAAAGGCGGGGAAGTTCCTTAAAATGGCCTTTATCGAAATCGCTTAGAAGTTTTAAAGAAACTTTGAAGGTGGGGAAGCTTGTTTCGATAAGAATGTTTAGTGTTTTAAAAGAAGTTAAAATGCTAGTTGAGGTGGCTTTATGGTGGTCGGTTATCTGGATGATGTTGTTATTTGAGTTTTGAGCAAAAAACATGGCACTGTTTGGCATCTAATGCAAAGCGCTCTTTGCATCCTCTCCAAATGAACAGATTGCTGTTGGTTGGAGTTAATTCAATAGAAATCAAAAGTGTTTCTCTTATTTAGGAAGCGTAAACCAGCTGTATTTGTCACGCTTACCCCCAACGGAATCTACCTGAGTGTCACTGATAAGGCTTATTATTTGGGGCTCACTCTAGATAGTAAACTAATCTGGGAACCAAACATTCATGAAAGAGTCACGAAAGCTACTATTGGACTTTACTAGTGCAAAAATGCTATCGTGGTTAAGTGGCTGGTCTTAAATAAAATGGTCAATCAGAAACTCTTGACGGGTCCTCTTTAAGGGTCCACATCATTGTGCATAAGTGGAGCTCTAAGGAGTTCACCCACTACAACACGAAAAATTCTCCTGCGTCTTACTGCTATCAACATATTAGGCAAACCGGTAGATGCCAGTACGCCAGTTAGACTGAAGTCTACCGAGATGTAGAGCTGTAGTAAGATATAGGGCACTCGTCAATACTGGTAAGTGGTAATATTCCTTCGACCACAGGCTATTTCATTCAGAAATCATAACCAGAAGTTGGTTTCACAACTGCTATTACTTTCAGAGAGGACTGAAAAAGAGAATTACACTAATATTTAGGGGTTGTTAACTTCTATACGGATGGGCTAAATATGAATAGAAAGGTCAGTTGTGGAGTACGATGCAAAAAACTAGATGTATACATCTGTTTTCACCCACCTGATCACTGTTTTGTCTTTCCGGCTGAACTTGCAACTATAAAAGAGCTCAAAGACTGGTTGAAGTATATATAATATCAGTAATATTACTAAGAGATATTGACATCTTTACGGACAGTCAGTCTGCAATAAAGCTTTTAAGGTCATGCCTCACCACGTTTCTTAACGAGATGAGTAAACAGTCCAAAATCCACCTACGACATTTTGGTTTAACGAGGAACTTGGAGGCCGATGAACTTGCCTCAAACATCCTGCTTTGTAACACCAAGTATTTCTGACGTAAGAATACCATTTGCACTATGCAAACTGCTCCTCTAAAAGAAGGTAGATACGCGAACAAATATAGGATGGTCATAGGGCACCATTTGTGTGATTGGCAGGCAGATCTTGGCTGCACTGAATTAGTCCACGTCTGATCAACAGATGTCAATAGATTTCAGATTTCAGCATGGTTGTGGGTGTCATTACGGGACACTGTCTTTTCGGTCATTGAGCGAACAGACTGGATGTTTTTTTCCACGATTACTGTCATAACTGAAATTACAAGAAAGGAAAAAATGGTTCTCCATCTTCCTTGTTCATGTCTTGGTCTAGCTCAGAACAGACTCAGGTTTCTGAGTGCAGGCACCTTTTAGGATTTTAGAGTTCAATACAATCAAATAAATTGTTTTATTGTGTTGTGTCGATTCAAAAACTTTATGCAAAAGAAAAAACTAACAGCTGTTTATTTTCTTCTGCTAGTCATTATCACGCACACATTTAAGGTTATTAAAAAAACAAAGCTAAACCAATTGTTATTGTTGTTGGAATGATAATATTATTTTATTGGGATAGCGTTTGGTGATATATTTTATTCTTTAGCAAAAGTTAACAATGCAAGTGAGTTACGAGCAATCATTGCAAAGTTGTGAAAAAAACAAAGCATATCATTAAACACTAAGCCTTTTAAATACCTTCATTAAGACCTGAATATAAAATTATAATTACATTTTTCTCAATTAAAATTGTAAAATTTTGGCGCATCTTCATCTTTTGGTATCATTAGCATTTTATTTTATTGTTAGGTAAAAGAAACCTAACAATTTAAATAGCCATATGAGCAAAATGCTATTGCATGGCATACTAATAACAAATTACAATTACAATACAGAAATTCAATAAAAATTAAGAATTAACAATTATAACAATTACAACAAGTACAAAAATAACAAAAATATCAACAAAATAGTAACAGAAATAATCTCAAAAAGAAAAAAAAAAAAAAAAAAAAAGAGAAAAAGAGAAAAAAACAAAAAATAATAGAAAACGAGTTTATCAATTATCAAGAAAAATTCCACGCAAGTGAACAACTATATTAATTTTAAATTTATTAAAGTTAGTTTCGTTCTTTATTAAAGTTGGGAGTTGATTAAATTTAGGCAGCCCTCTATATAAAATATTATTATTAGACGCACAAGACAAAAAGAACTCCGGGAGGAAAAACGAACGCCTCCTAGTATAATGACTATGAATCTCACAAGCACGAGTTATGGAAAAACTATGTTTTATACGGGAGCTTATTATATTGTAAATAACGATGAGAAGTTCTTTTTCAATTAAGATATTCAAAGGAAGAAACTCATCAAATAACAGAGCTGTAGGATAGCGAATAGCTAGATTCCGTACGTATTTGATAGCCCTTTTTTGAAGTATGAATAGATCATGTAATAAAAACTCTGAGGCACCACTCCAAACAGCATTCAAGTAAACTAAATGAGACAAAATGTAAGCATTATAAATTGATTTTAAGCATTCCAAAGGAACAATATTCCTAATCTTCTTAAGTGCAAAAATATAAGGAACAATTTTACCTTTAATGTTACAAATATGATCATTCCACTTGAAATTAGCATTTAATTGGAGGCCCAGATAGTTAAAACTATTAACCTTAGCAATAGTACTATCACAATAAGAGATAAAATAGTTGTCATGCTGGGAACTATCAACATTACGTTTTTCAAAAACCATAAATTTTGTTTTAGAAGTATTAAGTGATAATTTATTTTGGGTAAACCATACAAAAAGAATATTTAGATCATTTTGCATATCTACATGGAGCTGTTGTTTTGTTTTTCAAGAATAGCCTAGCGCAGCATCGTCAGCATATAAATGTATTCTACCTTTTAACGGCAGAGAACAGATATCATTTATATATATATTGAACAGCAAAGGACCCAAAATAGAGCCCTGTGGAACACCTTTTTGCAACTGATTATTTTTGCTATTACACAGACCAACAGAGACAAACTGTTCTCTATTTCTCAAATAACTTTCAAAGAACTTTAATGCTTGTATAGAAAATCCTATTCTAGCAAGCTTTGATAACAAGATCAAATATATAACAGAGTCAAAAGCTTGTTTAATGTCCAGGAAAATACAAGAAACATAGAAATTTTTATCCAATTCCTTACTAATGAAATCCGTGAGAGCAAAGCAAGCACACGTTGTGTTAGAATTTTTGCAAAATCCATATTGCATATCCGAAATAACTCTCTCATCAGAAAGGAAAGATAAAAGTCTTGTCGCAATAACTTTTTCAAATAACTTCGAAAAAACATTTAGAACTGAAATCGGTCTATAGTTACTTAAGGTCAATGCACAACCGGATTTGAACACAGGGACAACTCTAGCCAGTTTTAAAACATCAGGAAACTCGTTTCTGCTAATGGACTCATTTATCAATTGAACTAAAATCGGACACAGGTTGTTACTAAAATGTTTTACAAATTTTACTGAAATCATATCTGGACCGGAAGAAGTAGTATTTTTTAGATTACGAACTAAATGTTCCATTTCAAGACAGTCAGTATGAATAATTGAAAAACTATTAGGAGAATCAAGGACAATATTACTATAATTTAAATTAACAATATCATTAGGTTGCAACGAAAAATGAGTTTTTGTAAAAAAGTTATTGAATTCATTTGCAATGATAAAGTCATGATTAATAATAACGCCATCAATATCTATCGATAGTTTATCCGATTTACTTGCTTTTTTATTAAAAACCGTTTCTTTGAGAAAATTCCAAAATTAACGCGGATTCCCCTTGCAGTTATCAAGTTGCTGCTAAAACATTATTTCTGGCCAATTTTTTAAATAGGTTATATTGATTAGAAATATATTCGTTATTAGGAAATTTGTTTTTATACTTAAAAAATCTTTCGCGATCATAAATGCAACGCAGTACTTCAGGAGTCATCCACTTTTTATTATTTTTCCTGTTATAAACTTTTATTGTTCGCGAGTTTTCTAAAATTGTGGCTTTCAGTACATGAATAAGCTCATTAAAAGATCCACAGTTATAAATGCTTTCCCAGTCACATGTGTTTGCAAAGTTTTCGTAGTCAAGGATAGATTTTGTTTGTTGAAAACTATCCCGAGTCAAAGAGCAATCTAAACCAAGAACTATAAGCTTATGATCAGATAAAGAAGAATCAATAATAAAAAAATCAAAGTTCCATTGAAACAGGTCAGTAATAACATGATCAATAATTGAAACAGAGTTTGAAGATACACGCGTTGGTAAATTGACATCAATTTTATTGAGCACGGCAAAACCATAAGAGTAAATTTCATTTAAATAAGATTGAACATCCACATTATTGTTTAATAGATTTATATTAAAATCTCCCATAACTATGCTTTTGGGATAATTTTGAAGAATGGTAGTAAATTTGATTAGAAAATTTTTGATGTTCGAACTAGGAGCTCTATAAACGGCAATTAAATGAAATTTTTCTCTAATAAGTTTAACAACAAGAAAGTTATTATTTTCGAATTCTTCAGAGTGTACTATAATGGCTTTAAAATAGGATCGAAGATAAATCGCACAACCGCCATATCCTTTGGCCCTGTTCGAAAAAAACGCATTGTAACCTTCCATATTATACAAAAAATTTTCGCACTCTTTTATCCAGATTTCCGTTAGTAAAAATGCTTGAATTTTAAGAAATTTTGGCGACTGCCCTATCAATTCAACATCCGCAAATTTTTTTCAAATCGCAAACTTCTAATATTCAAATAAACAATATTAAATAAACCCGTATTCATATTATGGTTAAATAAGTTGGCCGAAGTACTGTAATTAATGTTATCAAAAAAAGAGTTAATCAGATCAATATAAGCCATGAAAACGAGAAAATTTAATTAGATTTTAGAAACATTCTAATGTAGTATTGTAATGTAAAATGTATAATGTAACATTCAATTAGAAACATTCTAATGTATAAGAAATAATTAAAATGTTCTTAATTGAGAAAGAACATTTCTGTTACTAATTGTTAATACTTTGGAGTTGTCATCTTTCCTCAATAGGATTGTTCCATTTTTAATCCATAAAAATTTAAAATTTAATTCAGATTTTAGAATTCTTGATTCACGTAGCAAATCTTGTTTGAATCTAGTAAGGTGATCACGAAAGAAAATAACGTTGTTTGAGAATGTATCAAATCCGATTTGATTACTGAAAAGCATTTTTTTTTCTTTTTTCTTTGCCATAATCTTATTTTTACATTTTTCAGAAGCAAACTTTACAAAAATTTGCGCGCTTGGTGTGAATTTTGTGGAAGGAGAGTTGTTTTGAACTAGTTGTATAGATGGTTTAGAACTGTTAACGTAATGTACTGCAGAAATGACATTCATATTTAAATCAACATCTAGAGTTTGAAAGATATTTGCAATAACTTTTTCCGGGGCAATATTTTGATTAGGTAGGCCAGTTATAAACATATTAGAGTTCAGCTTCTCTTGCTCCAAACTATCAATTTTCTGCTCCAGGACACAAACAGTTTCTTCAAACTTTTCTTGTTTATTCAATGTAGAAAACAGGTCTCTTTTTAAAGCAACATTTTCTTCTATAACTTGAGTTAGTTGATGTTTAAACTCGTCAAAAGAGTTCGAAATAAACTCTTGTGATTTCTCAATGGCAAGAATAGCATGGTTCATTTCCTTAATGTGATTTGCAAGTGAGCAAAGAAGATTGTTATCTTAACATAAATTACCTGGCGAGTTAATTTCTGATATGCTTTTCTTAAATGATATATTGTTGTTTAAGACCATCGGTGATAAACTTCTTGAAACTGCTGGTTTCTGAAGGCAAGAAATACAACACCAACTATCATTTTTCTTTAATTGCAGCAATTGGTTACGAGTAACACCAGCACAATTATAGTGCCAAGTAATCAGACATGATTTGCAGCACACTACATCATCACATATTTTAATTTAAATCTTACCTTTTGGACATAACCCCATTATGTTGATAATTTGATTGAATAAATTTAATTTATTCAATAATTGTTATACGGACACTAAATGTTGTAGAAAAATATGAATTAATCTCCAATATCATTAAATGCAAGCACAAATTAAATAAAAATTAAATATTCTATGATATTATAAAACTTAAAAATGAAAAAACAAAAAAACACGTCTAATTCCCTCAGAAGATCATCAAAAATCATTTTACTAACAAAAAATGTAATTATGTCGACAACAAAAGGAAGCTTTTTGGGTTATTAAAATTAAAATCTCAATGTTACAATTCATTTTATAAAGATTAACAAAAAAGAAAGAATGTTGTAAATAAAATCTGATAAGTTTTAGAGGATAAGTTCATTGAATTAATGTTGAAAATTTATTTTAATTTTGTGTAGGTGGGTTGCATTATTAGGGTGGTTCAGTAAATATTTATTTCGATAGCTAAAAATTTTATGAGATTCCTTCTTATTATTTATGTCTTTTTTAAATTAAACCTCGTAAACACATTTTTAAAATACTCAGGTAAATATGTAATTAATATTACTGGATAGTTTAAAAAAATCAATGTTTTTTAAACAACTTCCTGCTCCTCAAACTAATTTTCAAAAAACAAAGCTTGTAAGAAATCCATTTTATAAATATAAATAGCTAACTTCCTTTTGACATCTTTAATTCTAGTTAAAATTTTGAACTACATAATATGCTTCCAATCAATATAAGTTTTGTGAAAGGCTTTTACGCAATAGTTTTAAGATAAATTGATGCAATCTTTAGGGCACAAATTAAAATAAAACAACCTCTCTTTTTTTAAGAAGATGTCTGATTGTAACATTTATACATTCTTTCGAGATAAAAAGTGTATTTAAAAAAATCGTGCTTACAAAATTTAAAAAATGATTTTTTATACGGTAATTTTCAAAGATTAAAACCAATTTTAACTTCACTTTGATATTCCAATATGCATCGAAATTTCTTTTGAAATAATTATCTGATATTTTGGATCAAATTTATTCCTGCTCTAACCAAAGGTTTTGCAATGATTCTGCATAGCATTTGTGTAAACTACATATTTTGTTCATTAAGTTCAATGAAATTATCTAGCTAGAACGTGCAGCCGTGTAACCAAAAAATATAAATATGAACAGTAAAATGAGTCGTGATAAAATTTTGTAATTATAAATATATGTTTTGAGATTATAATTTTGGAGTTTAACTAAAAGACCTGAAAAAACGAGGAACCTAATCGAAAGCTATGCAAATAAAATAAATTTCTTTGAGATTTTTTGTATTAAATTTTAGACATTACTAAGTATGAATTCATAGGATGAAAGAATATTTCGTCAACATCTTAAGTCAACATTCTAATGAACATCCTAAGTCACAAGTGTAGAGTCATTATTGATTGTTGTCGATCAATGCGAAACTAATATCTCACTACAGGTCAATTTATTGCTATATTTTGATAAGGAAATATAGGCAACATTAGGGGAATTTGATTTTGGAGGGGTTTTTTGTGAGCAATTAAGCTTAAGTACATATTGGAAATCACTTGAATTTTGCAATTCGAAATAATTTTTCATTTTCTGTAAAACTTCTTTAGAAAAATATTTTTTTTGGTGTTCCGTGCCAGGATTCGAATTCACACTCATCAGTCATCAGAGAAACCTGTATAAATTCCGTGTTTCTTACACATTTTAGCCATAGCGGCGATAACGAATCATAATCATAGATGAAAGGTTCAACCTAAGTAAAATTTGAAAATGATGAAGTTTCTATTTAGAAATTATCTGAACATGAAAATTAAAATATGGTTCGTCATCACCGCTGTGGTGATGTTGTGTGAGACCTACGGGATTTGAACAGGTGTCTCTGATGAGTGTGAGTTTGAATCCTGGAACGAAACACAAAAAAAATTCTCTAAAGGAGTTTTAGAGAAAATGAAAAATTATTTCGAATTGCAATATTCAAGTGATTTCCAATATGTACTTAAGCTTAATTGCTCACAAAAAACCTTCCAAATTAAAACATAAGGTTTTTTCTTTAATTATTTTATTATTTATGTTAAACCCTGTTTTTTCTATACATTTAAAATGTTTATGTCAACTCTCTCTAAAATTCTGCTGCAAGACAATTTCTATTGCGACAACTAAACAGTATTCTATTTCTGCTAGTTTAAGTCATTCCACAATGAATGTTTAAAGTTGCTTTTATCAAATTGAAAGCATTTAGCGATGATATATGGGTATGTGCGAAATATATGTGAGATATTTGGGAGATAAAGTGTAGTAGGAGGATTGTCTGGTGGTCCGTGAACGTCCACCAGTGGTCACGCACGCTATTCACCCTGCCGCTAGCTCGATAGAGCGAAGGTTCTAGCAACCTACCTCACAACACAAGAAAATTTAAAATAAGCAAAAAAAAAAACAAATCGAGCATTAAAAAACACCACCCAGAATCTCCAGAAGGGAGAACTGCTTTGCCACAACTCTCCCTATTCTTACCTTAAGTTATCACATCACTTTAATATTTACAAAAAAAAAAAAAAACAATAAAAAAACTAAAATTTTGTAACCAGTCATGAACTAAAACCAATTGTTGAAACCACTCACCCGATGCCGTGATCACTCGTTTCTTAGTGATATCTGATTTTGTATTCCTCTGATTAATAACGTTCAGCCGGGCTCCTTTTATTTACTGCCATATATACTCGGTTACCATGGTATGTTTGTCACTCTAGCAGTTCCGCATATCATGAAATTTATGCACTTAGAAAAACCAAATTTGCTGAAAATGGGTCAAACACCTTAATAATACTGAGAAATCAAAACATAATCTTAGACTCTATCTGACTTTTATTGTGTTTAAGGCTTCCCATTCATTTCAACATACAATGTTACTATCATTATGATAGGACTTATAATTACACTTCCATCACATTAAATGTATTGTACAACTATTTTATTTAGCTTATTTATTTCACATACTTTTCATAGACATATAGACACATACTTTTCTTTATATTGATCGAACAATGTCTTCTGTAAGTGTTTTCTCACAATATATAATAATTTTCTTTGTGCACTCCTGAATCACACCAACTAACCAGTTTCAACTGCCAAAACTCCAACTTCAACTATCCAACAAGGCAACTGGCCAACTCCATAATTCAAACCCAACTATTAACTGATCAACCCAATTATCAACCACCAACTGATTAGAAAAAAAAAACAATTAACATAACAACAAAAAAAAAACCATTATCAAAAAAAACTTAAATTCTTTTTATTTTTCCATAACCATGCAAAAATGAATTTAAAATAAAAAGAATATGAGACGGTCCTCCCTGAAATGGTGTACTTGAAAGAATTAAGTGTGTTGCACACAAAATAGGTGTAAAAGCATTTGAAAATGTATAATAACATTTTCGAGCTACTCTATATTAATAAACATAGATAAAAAGAACTGAAAGTGGAAGTATAACTGACAACAAATATCTTGCCCATTACCAACGTGTTGAGTGACCTAGTGGCTAGCATGCTGGTGATACACAAAGGTCTTAAAGTTGAGCTAATCGGTTAGCTAGTCCTAGCAGCACTACAACCTGACGATCTGTTGTACTTATCGCTAATAATGTTTAACGACAGACGATGTCGATGTCACTAAATGTTTACACAGTTTATGAAATTGGTTTGACTAATATTTGGCTGTACAGGATGTATAAGTTTCTTTTGACCTCCAACACTCAATTCAATGTCGCCCAAAAACTAATCAGCTCCTTGCCATACAATTTGCACCTATTTCAAAGTGTCATAACCAACATACCTGTTGTAAGGTGGACCTCCAACTCTTTGTCCAATGTACCCCAAAAGCTAATAAAATTTTTCCCATATTGATTGAAACCTTTTACCAACATTTAATGAAAATCGATTTGTAGTTGTTGGCTACAGTAGGGATAAACACCTGAAAAAAAACTTTTTAACCGGAAGCTGGTATGCAGAAATATTGGAAACAGTACTAAAACCTTATATTAGCCGCAGGAGGGATCGATTTTGATCGATTATGATCAATGTTGATCTACGGGTCTGACTACCCTGCGTACTCCAGTCCCTGCCATTGACATATGAGTTAGCGTGAGATATCACATACCACTGGCAATGGCAGGAGATGTCATTAGCCAAGATGATATCTTAGGGTGCTGGCGGACGAACTTTAATTAGTCAACGGCAGCACTTCCAGTCTTAGCTGGGCAGCGTTCCGTAGCGGTACCGCTCATTAGCTCTTCCGAGGAATCGAACCAACACGTAGTTATGTGTGGGCTTTGTGCCTCGATTAAGGTGGTGGGCGGTGCGTCTGGGGTGCGCTGCATCAGCTGGATTATTGGCATTTAGTTTTGTTTTGTTTTCTGCAAATTTCTCACAATTTGTTTTTCACTTATTATTTTGTTATTATTTCTTCATCTTATCATTGGCATATGTCATATTTTGTAGTATGATAGGATTTTTTACTTAGTTATGCATTTTAAAATAAAACACAAAAAAATAAAATAAACATTTTGATATATATATGGCAGTACAACCGAAAAAAAATAAGTCTGCAAGTGGTAAAGCAAATTTGCGCAATCCACCCGCCCATAAAGCGGCATGTCCACGGAATTTGCAGGGACAAAACATATATGAATCAATAAAAAATTTTAAAATACATGTTCAAAACATCTGCGGATTAAACGCTAACCATGACCACGTGCAACATCATCTTGAGCACGACAAACCGAACATTTTATTCCTTACAGAAACACAAGTTTCTGAAAATTTTCTCTTTATAGAATCGCTTAATTCCAAATATAGGCTCGAATCAGCTTTCAAACTCCATCAGGGCGTATGCGCATTCATTCATGAGAGTGTTGCGTACACGCGCTTTCCAAATTTTGAACTACACGGTGACGGCTTCAATACAATGGTTTTAAAGATTTGTCTTCCAGAAATGACTTTTTTTACAATAGCTTTATACCGGTCCCCCAACAAACGTAACCCAAACTTTTTTAATATACTGACAAAAATTATGGACGAGATTAGATCAAAGTCCCCTAATTGTGAAGTTATCGTTACCGGTGACTTCAACGTCCACAACAAATCATGGTTGGAATTCTCCAAATCGACCGACGATGTTGACAATAGTGGAAAACTGGCAGAAATTTTTGCCGCGTCTCAGGGCCTATTCCAAATTGTTAAAAGCCCAACTTTCACTCCCCGTAATGGCGGTGATAATAGTTTTCTACTAGATCTCTATCTTACCACAATGCCAGATATTACGAGTGTCGATGTTGCGAAAGGTAGTATTGGAAATTCTGATCATTATTTAATCTCATCAGTTATCAAAACTGATTTACTTAAAACTACAGCTCCCAAACCCCGTAAAATATTTCACTACTCAAAAATGGATAAGAGTGGTCTTCAAAATTTTTTCCATGGTTTCCCTTTCGACCGTCATTGTTTTTACACTGACAATGTAAATGTTTCTGCTCAAAACTTTACAGAAACCATCCAATTTGCTATCAATAAATTTGTCCCTTTCTCCATAGTAAAACCCAAACAAAAATACTTGTATTCGAAAGCTGCCAAAACGGCACTTAGAAACAAACGTAGATCATTTAATATTTGGACTCATAACAAAACTCCCACTAATCGATCCCAATATCTAAAGGCCAACAAAATATCTAATCAGATTATCTCAAACGAAAAGTCCGAAATTGACAGAGCGAAGATTCTACAGAGTTTCTACAGTGCCATTAATTCTTTAAATTCTGGTACAAAATTTTCTATTCCCCCTATTATTGATGGTTATTTAATCGTCAATGATCCCGCAAGAAAAGCTAACTTGTTCGCCGAACGCTTTGCTCTGAACTCCACTGTTTTGGAAACTCCTAAAGAAACACCCCAAATCCAGTCTTCAGGAGTTAATATGAATGAACTTCACTTCAAAACCAAAATAGTCGCTAAACTTTTAAAGGGGTTAAACATCAACAAAGCATCAGGAATGGACAATATTCCACCCATTATTTTAAAAACCTTTTCCAAAGAACTTGCACCAACTTCAACTAAAATATTCTACCAATCCTACAAATCTGGTATATTTCCCTCGTGCTGGAAGTTGGCAAATGTCCAGCCCGTCCCCAAAAAGGGACCAAAATCCGATATCTCAAATTATAGGCCAATAGCTTTACTATCGGTCCTAACCAAAGTCTATGAGCATTATATTAATACACATATTTCAAAATTTCTGGAAGAAAATCATTTAATATCCGACAGCCAATACGGTTTTCGAAACAAAAGATCAACTACCGATCTATTAAACTATGTAGCGCATTGTTGGAATAGCATACTTGATAAAGGTGGTGAAACATACGTTATCGCTTTAGACATCTCCAAGGCATTCGATCGAGTCTGGCATGCCAACTTAATCAACAAGCTCGTTGCGTACGGTTTTCATCCCAATGTTGTGAAGCTGATTCAAAATTTTCTATCCGACCGATACATTTCGGTAACCTTAGATGGATATTCTTCTGAGTCTAAACTAATTAACGCTGGTGTACCCCAACGCTCAGTATTGTCCCCAACTCTATTTTTGATTTATATCAACGAATTGTTGAAAATCACCAGCAACCCAATAAATAGTTTTGCAGATGATAGTACTCTGCACAAGTCATTCGAGCCCCTTCCTTCAAAAGGTAAAATGCTCGAACGAATTAATTCTGCCCGGAGAGACGCTGCCATAAACGTGAACAAAGACCTGAATAAAGTCGCCGACTGGGGTGACCAAAACCTTGTCAATTTCAACTCCACCAAAACACAGCTGTTGATTGTTTCCAGATTAAAGACCGAGTTCCCCAAAGATATTTTATTTAGTATGTGTGATGAACCAATAGGTGAATGTAAAAACATTCGTTTATTGGGTGTCACAGTTTCAAATGACCTACTCTGGAACGATCATGTAATGGCGATGGCAAAAAGCGCGTCTAAAAAACTCGGCCTCCTAAATAGATGCAAAAAATTTTTCACTCCATACCAATTGCTCCATGTTTATAAGTCCTATATTCGTCCCTGCATGGAGTACTGCTGTCAAGTTTGGGGTGCTGCCTCTGTTTCCATCTTGGCCCTCTTGGACTCTGTTCAAAAGCGAGCTATACGAATTGTAGGTGATCGAACTTTGACATCAAAACTTGATTCCCTACAACATCGTCGCACTGTTGCTGACCTCGTTGTTTTTTACAAATATCGTCATCAGCAGTGCTCAGATGAAATCAGCGGCATCATGCCTCAAACTTATTCTTACCCCCGTTCCACTCGGCAATCGGCTGCCGCAATCAGTGAAACGGTAAAGATTCCGCGCTGTCATACTGGCAGATCGCAGAGAGACTTCTTTGTCCGAACTGCGTACAAATGGAATAGTTTGCCGGAACACTTAGTCTCAGGTGGCTTCAACCCACAGATGTTTAAAAAAAGCGTTAATCTACACCTCAGAACGCCAGTTGTTGTGGGACCCAGGTCTAGACCTAGGTCTTAAAAGGTATTTATGTTTTGTTGTGACACATATTCTAAACCCTATTACACAACACATTTTATTAAAAAAAAAAAAAAATATATACCAAGTTGCAATAAGATCAAAAGCCGGGATTAGAAGTTATAGAAGATTTAAGCTTAGAGGTGTTAGGTAGACCCCCCGCAATTTTGTTCAATTTTGAAAACAATCCAGATTTTCCATTTTCAAGTGAACTGGGATCATTTGCCCAAGTTTCATCAAGATCTTATGCAGGAATGTCACAAACCCACCCACTCACTCACAAACATACACCAACATTTTTATTGGCTATTTAGATAGAGAATGAATAGTCCAAAACAAAAGAAAAAACAAAATTTGTGGTAAAATGTTTTTTTTTCTCGATATTCTGCATTACTTCACAAAATTTAAAATTGTGGTGAAGCAAAACATATTTTGTTTAGTTTTTTCCCTTACTATTCTTCTGCATTAGTACAGTTATTGTTTACAATTTCATCACAGTATGTGGTTTATATACTCCAAATCTGGTTCTGTAATAAGATGCCAGATCTTGAAAGTTCATGGTTTATCTTAAAATAATAATATTTAACATATCTACCAAAAGATGTAATGAAAAATTTATGATCATCTGAATCATTAAAACCAAAATCGATTTTTGTATTTAAAGAATAAAATTTACTTTTCTTTAAAACTGTTTTCTAACCTTAAACTCTTTTCAAGTTAAAACCACAGCATAAATTTTATAATATCTTGAAGGCAAATATTGAGCAATAAATAAACTCGGTGTAAGAACAGAAACAATTATCAGAAAAATTCAACCTGCCTACATAAATATTTCTTACATGATTTTTATCTTCTTTTACTTTAACTTATTAATTTTTTTCAATTAATCAACAAAATGATTAAGTTAAAGTTAATATTTTTTTTTGTCTTTAAAAATTTAAGAAGACAACTCATAAGAAATTATGTGTCAACGTAATGATGTTTAAAAATGTAAATTATTATCATAATTGATCATTAAAGATTTATGTTATTTTGTTTTGATTGAAAATGAGTTGCCGCAGCCCGCAAAGAACTCATGGCTCATGGCTCTGAAGGCATATCGCACCCTCAATGCAATAGTAACACATTCAAAAATTTGTAGTTTTGAGATAATCGCAATTTAAGAATGTGCAATTTAATTTAAGAATATGCAAAAGAAACTCATTCTTAGTATACCAATGTAACACAGTGGTTAAACCTAGTGATTGCAAATTACCCGATTTCAAATTACCCGGTTACTCGATTAGTATTTTCCAAATTACCCGGACTACCCGGATAACCCGGGTAGTTATAAAAAAATTAAAAAATGAAAAACAATAAAAAAAAACCTCACAGTAGTAAACTAAAAATTGATCATTTTTTAATTATAAAATAATATTTCAAAAATATTAAAGCATTTAGGGTAGCTGTACTCATCCGATTTCGTATTTTTTTTTAAATTCCTGCAATAGAAGAAACCCGCTCCGATAAAGTGGATGTTGGCTTCACGGTCAATAACGGTTGATTTAAATTTTCTATCATTTTTTTCGGTTTCCTTTATATTATTTACATACAACATTTTCAGCTCTTTATCAACTGTAGTACCACTGTTATCTATAGTAGATCTTGTGTAGACAGCAATACATTTTTGTAGTTGTAAATTTTCAATATTATTGAAATTTGATTTAATTTTTTTGATTTGATTTTTCATTGCTGAAAATTTAGTTGAGCCCCATCCAACTACGTGGCACCGAGATTTATCTGATGACATTTTCTTGAACTGGTCCCAAACTTTCGATGACATTTCGATGACACTTATTTTAATTATTAGCTTAAATCTTAAATAAAAACTTATCATAAAATTAATATATTTACCGTTTCTATTTAAACTAAATATAAACAAATAACCAATGAAGATCCTTAATTTTTTATGACTTAATTTTGATTTTAATAAGAACTAAAATTCCATCAATTTTGTTATGTGTTCTTTGTCGTTTTTCTGTTGATTTCGTAATCCAAACAATAATAATTAACTAGAGGGCAGTATAATGTTTACGGATGTGGTTGGTTTAATGTTTATGGACATATTGCAATTTGTATGGTTAGAATAGAATCATTTGTCAACAACTAGCTTAAAGAATAATTCAAATTTGCAAAAAGAGAATGAGCTGAATTTTATTTTGTAAATTTTATTGAGAAAAAAACTGGACTTTTTGTTGTTCGGGTATTCGACCAAAATATCCGGATATTAAATACCCGAAAAATCTTCCTAAATACCCGGGTATTCGGGTACCCGGATACCAAGATTGCAAACACTAGAAACCCTTCAAGATTATTATTTTTGCTTTGTGTTTGATACCAATAAAAATTGCTATCCCAAATACCAGTTTCTGATGTTTTAATTAATTAAATTTGAGTTGTTTTACTTTTGCATAAATTAATTAGAATATGAGATATGTTAGTCTTACAAAATTGTGTTGTAAAACAAAGTTGTTTTACTTTTGCATAAATTAATTAGAATATGAGATATGTTAGTCTTACAAAATTAAAATCAAATCTTAAAATTAGAATATGAGATATTTTAGTCTTACACTACATAGTAACCCATATTAGTATTAACTTAGGCAACATAACTAAAATTTCAAGTTTTTTTACTTATGGTAGTATTGCATTGAGGGTGTGATATATAGATATAGATATTAGTTAAAATTTTGTGGAATAGAATTTAATCATTTAAGGATACGGAAGTCAGCTAAGTGTTCCCAAAATAATAAGTATAATTTTAATTAGTGACCGTCATATATCATCAATTAATTATTACTTCCAACCTTCTTTACATTAAATTATTCAATTTTTTCCATCATTTTACTTTCAATAAAACGCCTAAGGTTAGTCGAGCGAAGATGTAATAATATGTTAAAATAAAATATGCAATTTTCTTCGTTCACGGAAGGTTGTGTCATTTTTAATTTTTTATTTTGAAAAAAGGTTTTAAAAAATATTTTTAAAAAATCGATTTCTCCTGCTTAATTACGCATCTTGAAATAATTTTATGGTTTAATATTTATGCTATAATTACAATATAAAGTTAAAATATACAATTAGAAGATATGTAATTTTGTATTTTGCTCTTGTGAATTTTTGAAATATTGGAATATGTACTTAAAGTTATTAAATAAAATGTATGAAAAGCTATTGTGTGGTACAAGGTCGTCCAAAATTTACTTAAAACAAAAACATTAAAATTATAGAGAACTTAATTTTGAATTATTAAGAATTTATGATAATTTTTTAATAAAGATTTTATTTCCTAAATGACCTTTAAGGATATTTTTATTATTGAGGACATTTGATTTAATCTCTTTACATGCAAATTCAATTTGATTTTTAAATGAGAATGTTTGTTTTTTGGTAAGAATGAATTTATTCACGAAGGATTAGACAAGGTGAATAAATTGGATGAAAACTTTCGTATTTGAAAATTAAAGTGGAGATTTGATGTGACGGTTTTTAAACTTATTAGTTATAATTTTATGTTAATTATGATTTTTTTTTTAAATTTGTTCACAGTAAGTAATATTGACTTTAGGGTTTTGTTTGTTCCAAATGATTTATCATCGAACTTTAATAATGAATTTTCTTCTTATGCTTTCTTCGATTAAGTACGACTATTGCATTGCTTAAGTAAACAATGTTTGGAATTTGTTTGAAATGAGAACATATAGTTGAGAATGTTTAGACTTGTATTAAACGACTAGTTCAATTAAAGTTACATATTATAGTAGTGTAGGGTTACTCTTCCACGAATGAGTTTGTTGTATCTGTACGATGAAAGCTTAGGACTTTTGGAGAAACAGAGGGTGAAGCAGCTTTTTGTAATGAAGCTGCCACTCAGTCTTCGTGATTTGGAGCCGCATTATTTTCCTACACGCACTGAATTTTCATTGACAAAAACTTTCGTAGTTATTTTCGCTTATTTTCGCCCTTATCAAATATAATTTCTTATATTCAATTCGTGATCGTCCATAGCAATAGTTTCTGTATAAATTTATCATAAAACAGTTGTGCAGACTCTTTGGTGGGTTTCAAACAAGTTACCAGATAATGCTACCATTCTTTCTACTATAAATATTACGCGACAGATGTCCTCCCTCTCTCATTTGGATTTCGACTTTTTGTCTGCTTAGACGAACAGCTGTTTTGGTTTTTTTTTTGACATCTTCTGTGGTGGTGATATCATAGTCAAAAACGGGACAGTAAAAATGGTATTGAATTTTTGATAATACTTGAAATCTATTAAATCAATACTGCATGCAAAATCGGGTAAATTAATATTCGTGCCGTTTAGTGTAAATTCATGTGAAATGATATCAAAGTAGATCGATCAATAACCTAAAACCAAAAAAATATTTAATATGAGAAACTTCCATTTCCAAGGTCGATTCCGAGGTTATTGAACTGTGTGTATTAGAAAATTTTTTATTTTTTTATTGAAGTGTATCGTCCGAAAATGTTAATCGAATGTAATTACGTGTTGTAAATTTATTATATTATCCGCATCACGGAAAGTTAAGCCATATAGGGTTCTGGACCCGGTTCTGAAAATGTTTAAATTAAAAACTATTAAAAAATCATGATAATTTAGAAAAACGTTTTAAATTTTTTTTAAATCCTTTTATTCAACAAAAAATCTTTGATAAATCCAATGAGAAATAAATTCATTCGAGTTTGGCTTCTAACTTGCCATTGCTGCCCAAATAATCGATCATGGTTGCATCAGCTGATATTAATGTTGCATCACTGCGACATAGTGCTTCCGCAGCTAACTTTATAGGTGCAAGCGTTGTCATCAAAATATTCATCATCTCCAATTCATGTTCTTCAAACAAAATCTTTGAATTGAGATCGATTAAGGATTTTAAAATGCTGTTTTTTACTTTATAAAAACTTTCTAGCATAAGATAAAGGCTGTTCCATCGTGTCTTTACATCAATCATTAATTGAATTTCTTTACCAAATTCTTCTTTAATGTATTTCTGAAGAATGTCATCGTTTTCTGTAGATGATCTTAATCACTCACAAAATCTCTCAAAATTTTATTTTTTAAGGCCAAAAGTGTAAAAGTTTTGTTTATTTAACATTATGCCCGTCGCATATTGCCGCCATCTCATAAGAAAGGGAATTCAGGAAAACTCGTTCTGAAAATATACAATTTACATTGTGTCATTTTTATTGCAACTTATTTATTTTAATATAGAAAAAATTTCAAAATCTCGTTTTATTTCTATTTATTTATTCAAACATTTGTGAGTACACAATATTTTTTGTGATTACGTCTAGTGCATATACGAATAAATCAGAAGGTTTTCCTAACGCGTCAGTCACATACAGTTGTCCATGTGAGAAGCACGGATTCTCTTAATCTAGTCCACATACTTGCAGTAACTGTCCTTGAGCTTTGTTGATCGTCATAGCAAATGCGAGTTGCACTGGAAACTAAATGTTTGAATTCAAATACCATATTTGTTGGGATCATTGGCAACACTACATCTTCCCCTTCGAATTTTCCATTTAAAATCGTGGCTTTAATGGCATTGTTCATCATCTTTTTCACCAAAAATTTCCAAAAAATTTGTGCAATTTCAAAATATTTGGAATCACATTTCACAATATGTGTCACAACAACACATAAAAACCTTTTCAGACCTAGGTTCCACAACATCATGCTTTTTAAGACGTTGATGAACGCAAATTTCTTTTTAGCTTTTTTGTTTTTTTATATTTTTCTTAAAGAATGCAAAAATAAATAATAAATCCTTTCACATAATAATGTACGACATAGGGAACGTTGGAATATTTCATGATAGGATGGAGGAAACAAAAATAAAACAATTTTTTTTTAAATTTGCAGGAACAAAGCTAAAATTTGGCTCATATCTTCGAGCAAGCACAAAAGTTCATTCTTTAAAAAAAATATAAAAAAATTCCATCAAAACCTTAGTCCATCAAAACCTTAGAAGCATGTCAAAGAATATTCCATAACTAAAACTAAGGGTGCTATCGTGGATTGAAATCCGCCAGCACAACTAAAATATAACTTATCCCCTTATATCAGTGACATCTAACTGCCATTGCCAGTGGTCTGTGATATCTCACGTTAACCGATTTACCAACAGCAGGTACTAAAGTACGCGCGGTTGCCACACCTAGGGCATGGTTAGATTAATCGATTGTTCGATTAATTGATCATTTCGCAAATTGTTCGATTAATCGAACAAAAAAATTATTAATCGATTAATCTAAATTTACGAAAATGTTTAAAATTTACAAATTAATTTAACGAATTTTGTATTAAATTGTGAAAAGGTTTATTGTCTGAAGATGTATTCTCTTTTCCTTACGAATTACTTTTTTAGTTGTTATGGGTATAACACAAAGTACATTAATAACAAAATTTGATCCCAATACAAAAATCTTTACTATGCCTTAAGTAATATTTTTATTATTAATCCAACCAGTAAACTATGGTTTGGAGTATATTGAACTCCATTACTTTCCATTCTGAAGGAAACAGCTTCTTTCTTATCATTTTCAATTAGTACAGTATATTTTCAAACACATAATTTTGTAAGGTCTGAAAACTTCAATGGCAGAGAGGGAGATACAAATCCCAGGCTAACGCCTAGAGCAACGATTTCACTCTTATGTAAAAAAGACCTACTTTACGCCCTTAATACATAGATAGCTATTAAATTTTTGTTTATTCTTATGTCATTGTAAAAGTTGAACTTTTAAATATGATATAACGCGCGTATTTGTTTAAAAAAATTAATAAAAATATTAGAATTAGTAAAAATTTTATTTAATCGATTAATCGATTAATCGATGTTAAAATTTTCATATTAATCGTTAATCGATATTTAGTCCCAATCGATTAATCGACCATGCCCTAGTCAAATTTTGAATTTTACATATGTTCCCGAACATATACTAAATTCATTGGTATTAATTCATTGTTACCGTTTGCAAATCACTTGGTCCTGGGGTTCCGTTTTTCAAAAATTAAAAGTTAAAATTAAAAATTAGCCAGTTACTTAGTACACCACAACTTCTCAAAGTTTCATGATGATCGGATGAATGGTGTATTAATGCATAAAGGACAAACACACATACTTTCAATTTTATTTACATATAGATAGAAGATAGATAGATAGATAATACACTTGGCTTATTCACGGTTGAAAATCAACGTAATATAAGCTTGGAATATACTCTTTTAAGCATAAAAATCTGTGTAGAGCTAGTCTTCTTGATAGAAGAAAAAGAAAAAACGTTGTTTTGGTTATTTGTTACATTTGCTTGTGTTGTTTTTTCAATGAATGAATGAAAAATTTGTTTAAAAAATATAGAATCGAAAAACCGGGTATTTAGCTGATGTCAGAACCGGTTTTCGGTGCCGGAAAAATTGCGGGATTCCCG